>VSMD01034156.1:0-58989 GCA_008750895.1 Mirza zaza
GATCGTTTGAGCTCAGGAGTTCGAGACCAGCCTGAGCAAGAGCGAGACCCCATCTCTACTATAAATAGAAAGAAATTAATTGGCCAACTAATATATATAGAAAAAATGAGCCGGGCATGGTGGCGCATGCCTGTAGTCCCAGCTACTTGGGAGGCTGAGGCAGCAGGATTGCTTGAGCCCAGGAGTTTGAGGTTGCTGTGAGCTAGGCTGACGCCACGGCACTCACTCTAGCCTGGGCAACACAGCGAGACTCTGTCTCAAAAAAAAAAAAAAACCAGGCTGAGCAAGAGCGAGACCCTGTCTCTACTAAAAATAGAAAGAAATTAATTGGCCAACTAGAAATATATAGAAAAAATTACCCAGGCATGGTGGCTCGTGCCTGCAGTCCCAGCTACTTGGGAGGCTGAGGCAGAAGGATCACCTGACCCCAGGAGTTTGAAGTTGCTGTGAGCTAGGTAGACGCCACGGCATTCTAACCTGGGCAACAGAGTGAGACTCTGTCTCAAAAAAAAAAAAAAAAAATTATGATCTTGGTCTTTCTTTCTTGCCTTTGTATAGAGACAAAAGAGAGACATTGGCTACTTTGACAACCTTAAAGCGGACTCCAGGAATGTCACCAATAGCATGACCTTTTCAACCAAATCCAGCAACCAGAACTTCATTGTTTTCCTCAATAAAGTTCAAGCAACCGTCATTGGGTACAAAGGCTGTGATTTTCTTGCTGTTCTTAATGAGCTGGACTCTGACACACTTTCTGATGGCTGAATTTGGCTGTTTGGCTTCAACTCCTACTTTTTCCATCATAATTCCCTTTGCATGGGAAGCACCTCCAAAGGGGTTGGCCTTCAGGGCTGTGCCCAAATGGACTTTCTTGTACTGTTTATCATGCCACTCCTGGTCTTGTCAGTGACTATGGAGCTTCCTGGCAGTACGAAGTCCACTGGACACTTGCCCATCCTGCCGACACCACGGCCTGAGCGAAAGCTCTTTTCTTTCTCTTTTATTTTTGTGAGACAGGTTCCTACTCTGTTGCCCAGGCCAATGGACAGTGACGTCATCATATTAATAGCTCACTGCAGCCTCAATATCTTGGGCTCAAGTGATCCTCCTGCCTCAGTCTCCTGAGTAGCTGGGACTACAGTTGGATACCACCACAGTTGGCTCACTTTTCAATTTTTTGTAGAGATGCAGTCTCATTCTTGCTCAGGCTGGTCTCAAACTCCTGGCCTCAAGCAATCCTCCTGCCTTGGCCTCCCAAAGTGCTAGGATTATAGGCATGAACCACTGTGCCCACCCAAAATGTCCAGTTTTCAACAAAAATTGATGAGATATTCAAGGAAACAGGATAGTGCACCTCTTTGAGAAATTTTCTTTCTTTCTTTCTTTCTTTCTTTCTTTCTTTCTTTCTTTCTTTCTTTCTTTCACACGGAGTCTCAGTCTGTTGCCCGGGCTAGAGTGCTGTGGCGTCAGCCTAGCTCACAGCAACCTCAAAGTCCTGGGCTCAAGCAATCCTCCTGCCTCAGCCTCCCAAGTAGCTGGGATTACAGGCATGCGGCACCATACCCAGCTAATTTTTTCTATATATATTTTTAGTTGTCTAGCTAATTTCTATTTTTAGCAGAGACAGCATCTCACTCTTGCTCAGGCTGGTGGAAAAAAAATTTTTTACATGGGAGGGGAAGGGTTTTTCAAAAAATTCTTTATTGATAATAATATGTATACATATATATGAAGTACATGTGATATTTTGTTATATGGGTAGAATGTGTTGGGAATGTTTCAAGTCCTCTCTTCTAGCTTTTTTTTTTTTTGAGACATAGTCTTGCTCTGTTGCCCAGGCTAGAGTGCCATGGTGTCAGCCTGGCTCACAGCAACCTCAAACTCCTAGGCTTACGTGATTCTTCTGCCTCAGCCTCCCGAGTAGCTGAGACTACAGGCATGCGCCACCATGCCCGGCTAATTTTTTCTACATATTTTTAGTTGGCCAATTAATTTCTTTCTATTTTTAGTAGAGACGGGATCTCACTCTTACTCAGGCTGGTCTCAAACTCCTTACCTCGAGCGATCCTCCCGCCTCGGCCTCCCAGAGTGCTAGGATTACAGGCATGAGACACCACGCCCAGCCTCTTATAGCTATTTTAAAATATACAATATATTGTTCCTAACTACAGTCACCCTATTCCCCTATTGACATTAGAATTTATTCCTTCTGTCTGCCTGTGTGTTTGTATCCATTAACGAACCTCTCTTCATCTCCACCCTTCCAAGCTATGGTAACGATCATTCCACTCTCTATCCCCATGAGATCAACTCTTTTGGCTCCCACACATGAGTGAAAACATGCAATATTTGTCTTCCTGTGCCTAGCTTATATAACTCAACATAATGACCTCCAGTTTCATTCTTGTTGCTGCAAATGACAGAATTTCATTCTTTTTCATGGCTGAATAGTACTCCATTGTGTAAATATACCACATTTGTTTATCCATTCATCTGATGATGAACACTTGGGTTAATTCCATATGTTTGCTATCATGCTGCATAGTGCTGCAGTGAATATGGGGGTTCAGGTGTCCTTCTGATACTGATTGCAGGAGAGGGAGCAGGCAGTGGTAACTGCCTTGAAGGGGCCAGATTCTGGACTTTGCAGACAAAGATGGCACAGCTTTGCTTATACAAAGGCCTATGGCCGGGTGCCGTGGCTCACACTTGTAATCCTAGCACTCTGGGAGCCTGAGGTAGGAGGATTGCTTGAACTGAGGAGTTCAATACCAGCCTGAGCAAGAGCAAGACACCATTTCTACTATAAATAGAAAGAAATTAGCCAAACAACTAAAAAAAAAAAAATAGAAAAAATTAGATGGGCATGGTGGCGCATGCCTGTAGTCCCAGCTACCCAGAAGGCTGAAGCAAGAGGATTGCTTCAGCCCAGAAGTTTGATGTTGCTGTGAGCTAGGCTGACGCCACGGCACTCTAGCCCAGGCAACAGAGTGAGATTCTCTCAAAAAAAAAAAAAAAGGCCTATGAACAGAGTGGCAATGGTTGCTGGGATGGTGGTTTTGTGTGGTCTACCTGCCACTGCCAAATGCCCAACTTGTGGCTGCAGAGACCAACAACCTCAGGCCCCTCTCCCCTGGAGGGGGCAGTGATTTGTTACTCCCAGAACCAGCACTTACTCTGGACACAACTGTGCCCTTCCTGCCTGGAGTTCCTCTGCTAGTACTGACCTCCCAGCCTTCCTAAATGCCCTAGTTCCCACTGGGTGGCACGGCACACCAAGGACTCATCCCAGACCCTAGGACCTGTGGCAATGAGCTCACAACATTGGGACTTTCTGGTCTTCCCAAAGTCCCCATCATCCTGAGGATGGGGTGGTGCTGTCTGTTGAAGGCCCAGCCATACTGCCAGCTGGATGTCATCCCCTTCTGGGTGGAACACTGCTGGGATGAGTCTGTGTTACCCTAAGGAGTTGGGGCTCTAGGGACAGATTCACCATGAAGCCACGAGCATCTGCTCAAGCCCCTCACCCCAGCAATAGTATTCATGTTTTTATTATAGTAAAGTTTACAAACATAAAATATTTTAACCCCAGTCAGTTAAGACTGTCTTGTGCCACTACGACCTGCTCTGCTGTGTGGAACTGGAGAAGGCATGTGGGACGCAGCTCTGAGTAGGTTGAGTTGAGGGGACATTTAGTTTGGGTTTAGTGAGAACAGTCACTTCCTGATATATGCATGCTACTGCAAGTGGTTCTGGGGTACAAATGGCTTCCAGAAACACACCCACCTCCTCCATTGTGTGTTATGACAGCACAAGCTAACAAAACTTGCTACCGAGGGTCATCAGCTCAATGAGTATCTAAGATTACTCACAAGCAAGAAAACCCAAAAGGCCCTGAAACGTTATGGCTCATATATGGAAGAGATTTAATAGAGGTTTCCTAAAATTTAACAATAATCCTAAAAATGTACATGATATTACCCAAAGAAGCTGTTACCTGAAAGCAACTTATCTAAACTATAAATAATAAAAGTAAATTATGATAAAACATGTCATAGAAGAGATTGAATTATTTTCTCTCTATATATGAAAGGTGGCATCATAAAGTGTTGTCACCTGAAGAGGCCATTGGAATATGCATCTACAAAAATGCAGGATAAACATGTTACATGTTAATTATATACCAGGCAGTTAATTAACATTATATATATATATATATATATACATTTTTTTTTTTTTTTGAGACAGAATCTCACTCTGTTGCCCAGGCTAGAGTGAGTGCCATGGCGTCAGCCTAGCTCACAGCAACCTCAAACTCCTGGGCTCAAGTAATCCTTCTGCCTCAGCCTCCTGAGTAGCTGGGACTACAGGCATGCACCACCATGCCCGGCTAATTTTTTCTATATTATTAGTTGGCCAATTAATTTCTTTCTATTTATAGTAGAGACAGGGTCTCACTCTTGCTCAGGCTGGTTTCGAACACTCCTGACCTTGAGCAATCCACCACCTCAGCCTCCCAGAGTGCTAGGATTACAGGCGTGAGCCACCCCGCCCAGCCATTTTTTTTTTTTTTTTTGAGACAAGGTCTCGCTTTGTTGATCAGGCTAGAGTGAGTGCTGTGGCATCAGCCTAGCTCACAGCAACCTCAAACTCCTGGGCTCAAGCATTCCTACTGCCTCAGGCTCCCGAGTGGCTAGGACTACAGGCATGTGCCACCATGCCTGGCTAATTTTTTCTATATATATTAGTTAGCCAATTAATTTCTTTCTAACAATTAATTTCTTTCTCTTTACAGTAGAGATGGGGTCTTGCTCTTGCTCAGACTGGTTTCGAACTCCTGACCTCGAGCAATCCGCCCACCTTGGCCTCCCAGAGTGCTAGGATTACAGGCGTGAGCCACCGTGCCCAGCCTTGTCTTCTATTTCTTAAAGAGGACCCTGGGCAGAGTAGAGTTAACACATCAGGCCTGAGACTGCTCTTCTTCAAAAGGCAAACTTTCTCCCTGGACTATTAATCAGAAAGGAATATGAAAAATTAAAAAAAAATCACAAGCTTGCAGAGTTGGCTGGTATCTGGGAACTTGGGTTTCAGAAAGATTCCCACCATTCCCTGATAAAAATGGCTCTCGGCGGGGGGAGATGGCTTCTTCAAGGCTGTTTAAACAATACTCAAAAAACCTTTTCACAGGCAGTGAATTTTTGATGCCAGTCCATCCAGATAGTCTACTGTTTCTTCCCCAATCCTGGAGATACTTTCTCTTTTGGAATGTGAATCCACGAGCTCTGGTGAATGTTAATGAGGATTTAGACCTTCTTTTGTCTTGCTTAGCATCTTTTAATTGCTAGGCAAACATCTCTGTAGGAGAGATATTCAGGCTATACCCTTAGAGGCAGGGTTTGAGCTACTCTAAGTGGCTGCCAGTTAGGAATTTATTTTCTTGTTAGCCCTTAGCAAGACTGTTCTTTCACTCCATAAGAAATCTTAGCCAGGAGTACAACCATATACTCTGAGTTCTCTGAGTCCTCCTAGCAAATCACTGATTCTGGGGCTGGTCTTGGGGACCTTCAACACAGACCCCAAATCTGCATAAGCCTTAGGCCTCTAAAACTTGGACCCACCCATTTGTGTGCCCTACAGCTAAAATACCAGGGTCAGAGAACCAAGGATATGCAGTAGGAATGGACCCATAATAAGAGTGGCCCCAAACCTGAGATGCTGCCAGGTTGGAGGCCCTAGTTTCTGAAGGTAGGGACACGGGAGGAGGGGGGCCCACGGGGGGGCAGGCAGGCAGCTTAGGACTTCCACATCAGTGAGGACCGTCAAGAGACAACTACAACAACTCCAGCCCAATAAGAACAGGAACAACAGCTCAGACTGCTGCTGAGGGATGAAGGCCTGGGTCGCTCTACCAGTAAACAGCTCAGGCCAGTCAGGGTGGAGGAATCAAGGGTTGACAGTGGCAGAGGATGGTGACTCACCATGGCTTTGGACCACCTGCAGCAGCAGGGCTGTGGCCTGCTCTCTAACTCCTGTGCTGTCTTTCAGATCACAACCACTTTAGAGGGAATACTGTGACTACTGAACATGGGTCCCTGTAGCAGACTGTATCTCCCCAGCCCACCACAGCATTCCCGGCCCACCTGCTCTTCTTACAGTGTAACATTGACACACCCCCCACAGAGGGGTGGGATCCCTGTCCCCTCCTCTTAAGCGGGGCAGACCTTTATGACTGACTGGGCCCACAGAGTCTGGCAGGAGTAACTATGTGACTTCTGAGGCTAGGTCATGAAAGTGCCATGCATATGTTGTTCCTCTTGTTGTCTCAGGAGGCTGCCCTTGGAACCCAGCCACGGAGGAAGCCCTGGTTGTGAGAAGAAGCCATGTGTAGGTGTGCTGCCCAACAATCCTAACTGAGGTCCTGCCAAGAGTGGGCATCAGCCACCAAAGATGAGAGGGAGAAGCCTTCAAGGTGGTGCCAGCCACAGCTACCATCTGGCAGCAACTGCAGGAAAGTTCCTAAGTGCAAACTATCTGGCTGAGCCTGGGCAACCCCTAGAATTGCCAAGAGATAATAATAGAATAATTTTTGTTATTTGAAGCCATTAAGGTTACATAGCAAGAGATAAACAGACACACAACCTCTTTCTGGAAGGGGTGATGGAATTTGCATTCTCAGAGGGGAAAAAAGAGGCCCATTTGATTGCAGTATGGGACTCGATGTAATAGGA
This sequence comes from Mirza zaza, assembly GCA_008750895.1. Lineage (NCBI taxonomy): Eukaryota > Metazoa > Chordata > Mammalia > Primates > Cheirogaleidae > Mirza > Mirza zaza. Next base: position 6,729 of record VSMD01034156.1, read on the forward strand.
GGGTACAAGAAGACCTGAGAGATGCCAGGTGTGGGCCATGCTGGGAGATGGGCCTGGTCACCACCCTAGGAGTCCTTAGTGCCTCCTCTCCTCTTGGTCAGCGTTGCAATCCACTGGAGTCATCCTTCTACTTTCAAACTGGGAGCAGGGAATGTCACTTCCTAAAAGCCTGGAAAGGGCTCAATTATGGAACCTGGTAACAGGGAAATGAACTCCCTGCTGGTGACACTGACCACTGGGAAATAGGTCCATGGAGACAGAAGGTGCCTGAGGAGGAAAGTCTCCCTCACTTTTCCATTGGACTGGATAGACATGACAGGCTGGATACATCAGGGCCAGAAAATATAAGAGGAACAACACAATGTCAGTAACAGTGCAGGCTGCCAAAGTTTATTTTTAAAACTGCAAGTTATTCTTGGTGAGGAAGGAAAAAGAAACTCATGTTCTTAGAGCTTTCACCCAGAAACCATACTCCTGGGGTTCCACCCCCCAACTATAAGCCCGGGGACATACACTAACTGTCCACTGTGGGTCAGTGGTAGAAACACATCCTGATACATCCACCTCATGGCTATCAAGCAGCCAGCAAAAAATGAGAGCTCCAAAGGATTACTTGGAGGGATTTCATAAGGTATTTTTAAAGTTAAAAAACACAAATAAGTATTTATAAAATGATACCATTTAAAAAACAACAACCAGGCTGGTCACAGTGGCTCATGCCTATAAATCCCAGCACTTTAGAAGGCCAAGGCAGGAGGACTGACTGAAGTCAGGAGTTGGAGACCAGCCTCAGCAAGAGCAAGACCCGTTTCCACTAAAAATAGAAAAATTAGCAGGGTGTGGTGGCTTGTACCTGTAGTCCCAGGTGATCAGAAGAGTGAGGCAGGAGGATCACTTGAGCCCAGGAGTTTGAGGCTGCAGTGAGCTGTGATGACACCACTGTACTCTCTAGCCTGGGTGAAAGAGTGAGGCTCTGTCTCTACCAGAACAAGACTCTCAGAATTCCAAAAGCCTCTGCATAGCTGTACATGTACAACTGCATGTGTTTGTGTATGATTTGTACGTAATCAGATGAGTATGGAAAAAATATTTATTAGTTTAAGGTTGATGGGGAGAGAGGTGCAGACAGAACCAAGAGAACCAGCAAAGTTAAAACTGTCCTAAGAAGAATATGATCATATGTATGTGTAATATAAACCGTGTCTGTTTTTTTAGTTTTCAAAGTTTGTTAATAAATTTATTCCTATTAGATTTTCTGCCATTTTTTTTTTTTTTGCACCGTTCTTATTTCACACAAGATATTTTTTGAAAGGACAACTGTAAAAACTAAACAGTAAGAAAACAACAGAGAATGCGTACCAGCTGGGAGAACGAACGCATTTATGGCCGCGAAAGAGACAGAGGCCTGCGCTACCCTCCAGCAGGCGCTGCCTCGCGGCGACCCTGGAGCAGACTCCATGGAGATCAAACAGAAGCAAAGGCGAGCAGGCTTTCAACGCCAGGAATGAAGCCTTCGATCAGCCTACCCTCCCCGCGATCGGAAGTGCGGACTGACCGCCGGAAGTCGCATCTCCCCGGGACCGGAAGTGCTGGGGGTAACAAACGGAAGTTGCGATCCCCGGGCCTCCGGTAGCTGTAGGTCTCTGTAGGGGCAGAGAGAGGGGCTCGCCGACGGACAGCATGGCGGGACTGGAACTCTTGTCGGACCAGGGCTACCGGGTAGATGGACGGCGTGCTGGGGAGCTGCGCAAGATCCAGGCGCGCATGGGCGTGTTTGCACAGGCTGACGGCTCGGCCTACATCGAGCAGGGCAACACCAAGGCGCTGGCGGTGGTCTACGGGCCTCACGAGGCGAGTGGCCACGCGCGAGTGGGGCAACTTGCGGGGCCGGGAGGAGGAATCGCGCTGCGGCTGGAGTTGCGGCTGCCGCCGGGCTGCCGAACTGCCTGAGGCTCGGAGGCGTGGGAGGCGACGGTCGGTGAGCCTCCGTTCACGCAGCAGTTGCTCAGTGCCGCTTCTCACTCGGAGTCAACGCCACAATCCTTAACAGTGTAACAATCCTTACAGTGTACCGCTCGGTGGTCCCTTTTTCATCGGTCCCTGTCCCTGCGCCTGCCTTCCTCTTTGCGGCTCCTCGCCATGCCAGCCACTCTCCCACTCGCTTCTTCTCTCAGCTGTCTACTCCGACGTTAAACGCCGTATAATGCCTCCCCAGTCCACCTTATCCACGTGGCAGTTCCCCTTTCTACAATAAACATTTCCTTGCCTTTCTTCATTTACCACCTCAAACGTTAATTTTGCTTAATTCTCCCCCCCCCCTTTGTTTCCCCCGCTGGAACATAAATTCCCTGAGGACTGAAACTAACCGTTTGGTTTTACTGCTGTTTCCAGCGCGGTAACAGTGCCTAGCTAGCAAAGACATTGAAAAAATGTTTGCTTAGCGCATAAGTGTGAGAACTTTGCTTTCTAGGCTGAGAGATCCAAGAGGCTGAATGCCACAGGGGCGAAAACAAGCATGGCACTGGTAGGGAGTGGGGAGAGAATTCCAAATAGGGTTGAGGGTTTCCAGGGAGGTGAGGACTCAGTGCCTTCTAGATCAGGGGAAGGATCTGGGATTTTATTTCACACGTAATGGGAAGCCTTTGGAAAGTAAGATATTTGTGTGTAGGTGAGACAGAATCAGACATGACATTTGCAAACATGGATTGGGAGGGAATGGGGCAAGGGTGAGCACAAGGAAGCCAGTTAAAAGACTGCATGCCAGAGGTGGCTGGCAAGTGGCCCTCCCTTGGTTCTGTTTTGGAGAGTTGCTGAATCATTAGAAGTGGAGGGAGAGGAGAAAGGGAGGCTGAGCCACAAGAGGACTGGGGAGTATGAGCTGGGAGCAGTGTGCCTGGCTTACATGTCCTTCCTCCTCCAGATCCGGGGCTCCCGTGCTCGAGCCCTACCAGACCGGGCCCTGGTGAACTGTCAGTATAGTTCAGCAACCTTTAGCACAGGTGAGCGCAAGCGACGGCCACATGGGGACCGTAAATCCTGTGAGATGGGCCTGCAACTACGCCAGACCTTCGAGGCAGCTATCCTCACACAGCTGCACCCACGCTCCCAGATTGACATCTATGTGCAGGTGAGCTGGCTGTAGCCCTCAATCTGGATAGGGAACGGTAATTGAAAAAGGTGGGGGTGGGCCGGGTGTGGTGGCTCACACCCGTAATCCTAGCACTCTGGGAGGCTGAGGTGGGCAGATTGCTCAAGGTCAGGAGTTCGAAACCAGCCTGAGCAAGAGCAAGACCCAATTGGCCAACTAATATATATGGAAAAAATTACCTGGGCATGGTGGTGCATGTCTGTAGTCCCAGCTACTCGGGAGGCTGAGGCAGGAGGATTGCTTGAGCCCAGGAGTTTGAGGTTGCTGTGAGCTAGGCTGATGCCACGGCACTCACTCTAGCCTGGGCAACAAAGCGAGACTCTGTCTCAAAAAAAAAGAAAAAGAAAAAGGTGGGGGTGGCAGTCTGATGGACTGATGCCCCTGGGGGGCGTCCCTGCAGGTGCTGCAGGCAGATGGTGGAACCTACGCAGCTTGTGTGAATGCAGCTACACTGGCAGTGCTGGATGCTGGGATACCCATGAGAGACTTTGTGTGTGCATGCTCAGCTGGCTTTGTGGATGGCACAGCCCTGGCGGACCTCAGCCATGTGGAGGAAGCAGCTGGTGGCCCTCAGCTGGCCCTCGCCCTGCTGCCAGCTGCAGGCCAGATTGCATTGCTTGAGATGGATGCCCGGCTGCATGAGGACCACCTAGAGCGGGTGCTAGAGGCCGCTGCCCAGGCTGCCCAAGATGTGCACACCCTGTTGGACCGTGTGGTCCGGCAGCATGTGCGTGAAGCCTCTATCTTGCTGGGAGACTGAGTACCCAGCCACCCATCTCCAGAATAAAGCCCTGTTTTAATGCTCATACATCCCTCACTGTGCTTTGATCTCCCTCCAGCACTTTGAGAACAGTGCAGAACCCTGCAGAGCCTGGCCTGGTGCTGGCTCCTGAGGGTGACCAGGAGCTGCCCCCCGTGCCATGTGAACTACATGCCTCTTTGTAGCCTCAGGATTCAAACCCTGAAGAGGAAGGTGGAGTAGGGGTTTAGAGTGAGGGAGTCCCTGGGTGGAAAGAGCAGCATGTGCCAGGAAGGGCTCAAGGCCACTGAACAGTGAGGTGGGGTCTGGCAAATTGAAGCAGGCTATCAGACTAAGGAGTCTGTTATGCTCACCCCAGCACATCTAGGGTCCTGAGCACAAGGGCTGAGGGTGAACTCAGCTGGCTATGGGTACCCCCCATAGAGAGGGGGGACCATGTCCCACATCCTATGCATTGTGTCTTGGAGCCCCTTGGACCTTTATGCCACCCACCTTGGACTCTAATGACATAACAGACGCCTGTTCTCACCTGGAGTTTTTCCTCACCTCTGACCCTGACCCCGCTGCCCTACCACTGTACCCTCTTCCTACATCCACCTCCTGCTCTCAGACCTGCAGGAGCTACTTCTCCCCTAATGTGGTCCAACCCTCCCTCCCGGAGGTGCTCCCAGCAGACCCCGAAACCCAGTCCCCAGTCCCTGGCTTGCTGGCGCACCGCCCCCACACGATGCTCAAGCACGCAGCTCTCCGGCCGGCCGCTGCTCTGGGCATGCGTGCTGGCTGGACGGAGGCGGGACGCGACCTCCCGGGCATGCGCACCGGCGCGAAGGTCGCCGGGACCGGAAGTGCGGGCGGGTACCGGTTCTCGGGTTTGGCAGGAGCGTCGCGCAGGCTCGGCTGCCCTAGCTGGCAGCGGGAGAAAGTTCCCAGGGCCACCTCGCCCCACCATGGGCCTCCTGTCGGACCCGGTGCGCCGGCGCGCGCTCGCCCGCCTCGTGCTGCGCCTCAACGCGCCGCTCTGGTGAGGCGGGACCCTGAGGGTCTCGGGCTGGAGCTGCCTTTGGTCGCGCGGGGGGCCGGGGCTGCCTGGCCCGCCTCCTCCCACCACTGGCATCACTCAGGGTGCCAGGCCTGGGGCTCAGCTCCTCCGTCCGGCATCTCGATGCTCGGACTCTGGGTCTAAGTTCCTCAGACCCGCCGGTTCGACTCTTGGTGCAGAGGTTGAGGCCACAGGCCAGCGTCCCTCGTCCCTCTAATGCCCCGGTGGCCCCCTTCTTCCTCTCTTTCACAGCATGCTGAGCTACGTGGCGGGCATCGCCTGGTTCTTGGCGCTGGCTTTCCCGCCGCTGACCCAGCGCACTTACATGTCGGAGAACGCCATGGGTTCCACTATGGTGGAGGAGCAGTTTGTGGGTGGAGACCGTGCCCGGAGCTTTGCTAGGGACTTCGCTGCCCACCGCAGGAAGTCGGGGTGAGCGGCAAAGCAGTGGGTATGGGGAAAGCAGTGCTGGCCAAGGCCAGGGAGCTCTGCTCAGAAGCTCTCTTTGTTTCCAGGGCTCTGCCAGTGGCCTGGCTGGAGCGGACGATGCGGTCAGTTGGGCTGGAGGTCTACACGCAGAGTTTCTCCCGGAAACTGCCTTTCCCAGATGAAACGCATGAACGCTATGTATTGGAAAGGGGGGCGGTTGTGTTTGGGGCCAAGAAGCACCTCGGAGGGGTGGTCTGGGCTTGGAATCATGTTGGAGGGCTTTGTGGGGCCAGAAAGGTCGATGGGAGAGATGATCTGGGGCGAGGGAAATCCCTGGTGGGCGTTGTAGGGCCAGGAAAACAGGGTGGGGGTTGAGGGGCTTCAGCCCTCTGTTGTAAGGTTGTGCTGAGGCTCACTCCCACCAATACTACATGCAGATCGTGTCAGGCACCAACGTGTACGGCATTCTCCGGGCCCCCCGTGCTGCTAGCACTGAGTCCCTCGTGTTCACCGTGCCCTGTGGCTCCGACTCTACCAACAGCCAGGCTGTGGGGCTGCTGCTGGCACTGGCTGCCCACTTCCGGGGTGAGGCTCAGAGGCTGCTGGCCAAGGAGGGTTTGGCCAGTGCCCCAGGCCCAGCTAACCCTGCTTCTGGTCTCCAGGACAGATTTACTGGGCCAAAGATATCATTTTTCTGGTGACAGAACATGACCTTCTGGGCACTGAGGCATGGCTTGAAGCCTACCACGATGTCAATGTGACTGGTATGTGCTCTTGTCCTGCCCTGGTTCCTCTCAGGGTCACTGACCTCATCAGCCCACCCGTTGGTGTTCGTTTACTTGCCCCTACAGGCATGCAGTCATCTCCATTGCAGGGCCGGGCTGGGGCCATCCAGGCCGCCGTGGCCCTGGAGCTGAGCAGTGATGTGGTCACCAGCCTCGACGTGTCTGTGGAAGGCCTCAACGGGCAGTTGCCCAACCTTGACCTGCTCAACCTCTTCCAGACCTTCTGCCAGAAAGGGGGGTTGTTGTGCACATTGCAGGGCAAGGTGGGACTACCTGTCTATGGGGGCACCAGGCCTATATGGGGGGCATTATCTGATCCTGTCCCCACCTTTAAAGCTGCAGCCCCAGGACTGGACATCACTGGATGGGCCACTGCAGGGCCTGCAGACACTGCTGCTCATGGTTCTGCAGCAGGCCTCTGGCCGCCCCCACGGTCCCCACGGCCTCTTCCTGCGCTACCGTGTGGAGGCCCTAACCCTGCGTGGCATCAATAGCTTCCGCCAGTACAAGTATGACCTCGTGGCCGTGGGCAAGTAAGTAGCCTCTGGTCTTCTTTTTCCACACTCAGAGCAGTGTCCATCGTTGGTGGGATAGAGATGACCTGGGGGATCTGGTTGACTGTGACCTCACCCCATACCCAACAGGGCTTTGGAGGGCATGTTCCGGAAGCTCAACCACCTCCTAGAGCGCCTGCACCAGTCCTTCTTCCTCTACCTACTCCCTGCTCTATCCCGCTTTGTCTCCATCGGCCTCTACATGCCTGCTGCTGGCTTCTTGCTCCTGGTCCTTGGTCTGAAGATATCCTCCCTGGCTAACTGCTTGTGACTAGTCTCAGGTTCCTTCTAGGTTGGGAAGAGTTCTCCATCCTGCTTTGAGGGTGGGGGAGTGTGGGTGAGCCCTGGGTCCCCTACCCTGCAGAGCCTATCACACCTCTTGTGGGGTCCTTGACTGGGTTACGCTTTGGAACTGTGGATGCAACTACATGAGGCCAGAGTGGGCCTTGAGGCTGGGGGAGGGCCTGGACCCAGTGCCTCGCTCCCTGGAGCACAGGTGATGGCAGCCCCTTTTGTGGTTGGGATGGGATTCTGGGGTCCTGAATGGTGCTTAGCTTCAGCTAGTGGGGTGGCGGTAAGGGTCCTTGGGGGTCCTATGGCCCCAACTCCAGGAGCCTGTGTGCCCTGTAGGGTGTAGGGCTGGCCTCGCTTGTGGCACCTGTGCTGGTCTCTCAGGCCATGGGACTGGCCCTCTACATCCTGCCAGTGCTGGGTCAACACATGGCCACCGAACACTTCCCAGTGGGCGAGGCCGAGGCCGTGGTGCTGACGCTGCTGGCAATTTATGTGGCTGGCCTGGCCCTTCCCCACAATACCCACTGGTAAGAGTCTAGACTGGGCTGGGCAGGTATGGGTAGGCCCCCTGGGCATACAAGCAGCTGCCTGTGAGCCCCTTGCCTTGCAGGGTGGTGAGCACACAGGCCCCAGACAGGGGCTGGATGGCACTAAAGCTGGTGGCCCTGATCTACTTAGCACTACAGCTGGGCTGCATTGCCCTTACCAACTTCTCGCTGGGCTTTCTGCTCGCTGCCACTATGGTGCCTGCTGCTACACTCACCGAGCCTCATGGACCCCGGTATGTGCTGGTCAGCTCCTATTTCCCCAGCACCTGTGCCCCTTACCCCAGAGCCCATCCTCATTCAGTACTCCTCCTCTCCCACTTGGTGCCCATACCCCTACCACAGAGCCTGCCCTGATGTTGCTCTCATACATAGGCCCCTCTATGCTGCTCTTCTGGTACTGACGAGCCCAGCAGCCACACTCTTTGGCAGCCTGTTCCTGTGGCGGGAGCTGCAGGAGGCACCACTGTCGATAGCCGAAGGCTGGCAGCTCTTTCTGTCGTCACTGGCCCAGGGTGTCCTGGAGCACTACACCTACGGTGCCCTGCTCTTCCCACTGCTGGCCCTGGGTCTCTACCCCTGCTGGCTGCTCTTCTGGAATGTACTCTTCTGGAAGTGAAGTCTGCTTGGCTAAAGGACCCTATTTTGCCTCCTTCTGGGAAATAAACAAGTACCTGTTTCAGCTGTTGTTTGGGCTCTTGGCTCACTATCCATGTGGGGCCTCAGGGTGCAGGGTGAGAAGCCTTTGCCTGCAGGGGTTGGCATCCCTCATGCCTTTTCCCTGGAAGGGGCTGCTCTGATCTAATTACTAGATAGCATCCCTGCCAGCAAGGGCACTGCTGATATGGAGTGGGAGCCCAGTTGCATCAGGGCTGGGAGGAGAGCCTTGTGTGGACACTGGGCCCAACTGGCCCTGAGCCTTGGGCTCTGCGAAGAGGCAAGTGCAGACCCTGCCTTGGCTCTGAGTACACATTCTTAGCCCTGGAGGGTACCACTCATGCTCAGAGGGCTCTAAACACTGCTATTTGGTGATGTGCCAGGCATGGTGTGGGGGGGGAGGAAAACACCATGGCGGAGGCTTGGGGACCTGATGGAGACTGAGGCACCCAGAGGCCACATGACACCATCTTTACTGCTAGGGCCAAGAGGACAAAGGGACTAGAGCTGAAGCCCTGCAGAGGATGCCCAGGGTGCAGTGCATGCCAAGGCTAGAACCTTGGTGTGGGCTTGGGATGAAGCAAGGAGGAGCACTTTGCCTGGCTTCCTCCAAGTTAGAACTAGCCCAGGCAAGGTTCCCATGAGAGCAGGGCAAGGCAAGCAGCACAGGGGCAGCATGGCAGAGCCCAGCCAGGACCCAGGAGCATGCAGGCATGGGGAACAAGATCCCCATGGTGGGGACACCAACATGCTGAGACAGAAATCAGTAGGTTTTTGTGCTAAGACCCCTGAAAGGAACTGGGAAGATCCATGTCTATTTTGGAGAAAAGAAAAATCAAAGGGTTCCCTTTTGGAGACACCAAGGCCATGTCAGAGACCTTGGTGCCACGGCTGGAAAGACCTCTAATCACTGGAAGACAAAGGTGCCTCTGTCAGAAAGGAAGTCAGAACTGCTCTGCCTGGAGAAGCAAAAGAATCTATTAGAATTAACTCAGAGGGCCAGTGTCCCTTCCTTCAGTGTAGCACCCCTCAATAATATGTGGTCTGGGAAGTCCCAAGGAGGGTGTCTACCCATGGGAGGCTCCCCTGGACACAGGGACCTTGGTGACAGGGAGGTCTTGTTGACTGGACTCCACAGTGGGGAGATCAGCTGGTGAGCTCCTACCAGGGTCAGCACCCAGGGGGTTTCTCTCTGGGGTCTCTGAGGAAACAACTCTGTTGAGTGGGGCGTATGTTCTCTGTGTCTGGCATTGTCAGGGCTCAGTGGAGAAGGGGACCTCACTGTGACTAGCAGCCTTGTCATGAACTTGCTTGTCTTCAGTCCACTCATCCTCAAGGTTGGGACCTTTGGTCACTTTTTCTGAGGCTGTATAGAGACCTTCAGCCCCAACCCTAGTGCTGTTGGTTTTCCCCCACCTCTCCCCTTTTTTTTTTTTGAGACAGAGTCTCACTATGTTTCCCAAGCTAGAGTGAGTGCCATGGCATCAGCCTAGCTCACAGCAACCTCAAACTCCTGGGCTCAAGCAATCCTGCTGCCTCAGCCTCCTGAGTAGCTGGGACTACAGGCATGCGCCACCATGCCTGGCTAATTTTTTGTATATAAGTTGGCCAATTAATTTCTTTCTATTTATAGTAGAGACGGAGTCTTGCTCTTGCTCAGGCTGGTTTTGAACTCCTGACCTTGAGCAATCCGCCTGCCTTGGCCTCCCAGAGTGCTAGGATTACAGGCGTGAGCCACTGCACCTGGCCTCCCCCACCTCTTAGTGCTCTTAGGAGTGCCTCCCGGGTCGGCATCCTACATAGTTTTCCCTGGTTAAGTCAGGCAGGGGAGATTTGTCTGTGGGTACCTGCTATGACTGCCCTGTTGCTTCCAGGCCATAGCTGTCTCATTGGTGCCCATTCAGCAGCCACAGAGCTCTGTAACACTAGGCTGACTCCAGGGGCTGCCCAGCGCTCCCAGGATAAAGTCAAATTCCTAACCTTGGTCTCCAAGGCTTGTGTGGCCACATCCTGCCTTCAGAACATTCTTATTCCCCCCAGAAGAAACCCTGTGCTCACAGTCTCCCCATTACTATCCCCTCCTAGTGCTTGGCACCATTGATCTACTTTCTGCCTCTGTAGATTTACCTACTCTGGAATTTCATATGAATGGAATCATCTGTATGTGGGCTTTTGTGACTGGCTTCTTTCACTTAGCATGGTCTTTCCAAGGTTCATCCATACCGTACTTCATTTTTGTGGCTGAATAACATTCATTATATGGATACACCACATTTTGTCTATCCATCACTGAAGGACATTGGGGTTTCTATTTTTTGGCTACTATGAATAATGCTGCTATAAACATGTACAAGTTTTTGTGTGGACATGTTTTTCTCATGCTGCATATCTAGGGGTGAATTACTTACTGGGTCATACAGTAACTCTGTGCTTAACATTGTGAAGGGTTGGATGGAGTGGCTCACACCTACCATCCCAGCACGCTGAGAAGCCAAATCAGGATCACTTGGCGTCAGGAGTTTGAGACCAGCCAGGGCAACATAGTGAGACATCCGTCTCTACAAAAAATAGAAAAATTAGCCAGGCATGGTGCCACACACTTCTAGTCCAGCTACTGAGGCGGCTCAGTCAGGAGGACCACTTGAGCCCAGGAGTTTAAGACTGCAGTAAGTTATGATTGCACTACCGCACTCTAGCCCAGACAACAGAGTAAGACCTTTTCTTCAAAAAAAAAAAAAAAAAAAATTGTGAAGAACTGCCAAACTATTTTCCAAAGCAGCTGTCCCATTTGACATTCTCACAATCAATGTAGTAGGATTCCAGCTTCTCCATATTCTCCTTGATGCTTATTTATCTTGTAGATTATAGCCATCCTAATGGGTGTGAAGTGGTATCTCATTGTAGTTTTGATTTACATTTCACTGTTGATTAATGAAATTGAGCATCATTTCATGCAATTAATTGGCAATTTGTGTATATTTAGAGAACTGTCTAACCCATTTTTTCTTGGGTTATTCTTTTGTCAAGTTTTATTATATCCTTTTAAGACATTTGCAAATATTTTCTAGCATTCTCTGAGTTATCTTTTTGCTTTTTTGATAATGTACTTTGATGCACAAAAGTTTTTAATTTGAGGAAATCCAATTTATTAGGGTATCATTGGTTGCTTGTGCTTTTCATGTTAGTAACCATTGCCTTCTAAGTAACCATTGTGTAATTCAAGGTCACAAAGATTTATGCCTGTGTTTTCTTCTAAGAGTTTTATGGTTTTAGGTTTTAGACTTACATCATCGATCAATTATTAGTTCATTGGCCGGGCGTGGTGGCTCACGCCTGTAATCCTAGCCCTCTGGGAGGCCGAGGTGGGAGGATTGCTCAAGGTCAGGAGTTCAAAACCAGCCTGAGCAAGAGCGAGATCCCGTCGCTACTAAAAATAGAAATTAATTGGCCAACTAATAATATATAGAAAAAATTAGCCAGGCATGGTGGCACATGCCTGTAGTCCCAGCTACTCAGGAGGCTGAGGCAGCAGGATTGCTTGAGCCCAGGAGTTTGAGGTTGCTGTGAACTAGGCTGACACCATGGCACTCTAATCAGGGCCAAAGAGTGAGACTCTGTCTCAAAAAAATAATAATTATCAGTTAATTTTTGTAAATGGTGTGAGGTAACAGGCCAACTCCATTCCTTTGCATTTGGATATCCAGTTGTCCCAACACCATTTCTTGGAGAGACTGTTCTTTCCCCATTGGTCTTAGCACCCTTGTCAAAAATCCATTGACGGCCAGGTGTGGCAGCTCATACCTGTAATCCTAGCACTCTGGGAGGCTGAGGCAGACAGATCATTTGAGCTTGGGAGTTCGAGACCAGCCTGAGCAAGAGCGAGACCCTGACTCTACTGAAAAAATAGAAAGAAATTAGCTGGACAACTATTAGCTGGGCATGGTGTCACATGCCTGTAGTCCCAGCTACCTGGGAGGCTGAGGCAGGAGGATTGCTTGAGCCCAGGAGTCTGAGGTTGCTGTGAGCTAGGCTGATGCCATGGCACTCTAGCTCGGGCAACAGAGTGAGACTCTGTCTCAAAAAAAAAAAAAATCAATTGACTGTAGATGTATGGTCGGTCATAGATTGTATTTCTGGACTCTCAGTTCTATTCCATTGATCTATATGTCTATCCTTATGTCAATGGCACACAGTCTTGATTATTTAGGTTTGTAGTAACTTTTGAAATTGGGATGGGATGTATGTGCCTTCCAAATTTATTCTTCATTTTCAATATTGTTTTGACTATTATAGGTCTCTTGCATTTCCATATGAGTCTAGGATCAGCTTGTCCATTTCTGCAAAAAAGGCCATTGAAGCCGAGCACAGTGGCTCATGCCTGTAATTCTAGCACTCTGGGAGGCTGAGGCGGGCAGATTGCTCGAGGTCAGGAGTTCGAAACCAGCCTGAGCAAGAGCGAGACCCCATCTCTACTATAAATAGAAAGAAATTAATTGGCCAACTAATATATATAGAAAGATTAGCCAGGCATGGTGGCGCATGCCTGTATTCCCAGCTACTTGGGAGGTTGAGGCAGGAGGATCGCTTTAGCCCAGAAGTTTGAGGTTGCTGTGAGCTAGGCTGACGCCACGGCACTCACTCTAGCCTGAGCAACAAAGCGAGACTGTGTCTCAAAAAAAAAAAAAAGGCCATTGAGTATTTTTCTTTTTCTTTTCTTTTCTTTTCTTTCTTTTTTTTTTTTTTTTTTTTTGAGACAGGATCATGTAGTGGCATGACCATAGTTCACTGCAAACTCAAACTCCTGGGCTCAAGCAATCCTCCTGCCTCAGCCTCCCAGGTAGCTGGGACTACAGGCACATGTCACTATGCCTGGCTAGTTTTTCTATTTTTTATAGAAACGGAGTCTCACTATGTTGCTCAGGCTGGTCTCAAATTCCTGACATCAAGTGCTCCATCTGTCTTAGCCTCCCAAATTGCTGGAACTATAGGCATGCACCACCACATCCAGCCAAGCCACTGAAATTTTGGTAGGGATTACATTGAATTTGTACATTGGTTACTTTGGGGAGTATTGCCATTTTAGCACCACTAAGTTTTCTAATTCATGAACATGAGATATATTTACATTTATTTAGGCCTTTAATTTCTTTTTATAATGTTTTATAATTTTCAGTGTACAAGTCTTACACTTCTTTTGTTAAATTTATTCCTAAATATTTTATTTTTGATGCTATTATAAACTGAATTGTTTTCTTAATTTCATTTTCAGATTGTTCATTGCCAGTATATAAAATATAGCTAATTTCTGTGTATTGATCTTGAATCAAGCAACTTTGCTGTCCTCATTTATTAGCTCTACTAGTTTGTGTATGTGTGCATTATTTAGGATTTTCCCTATTTATGTAAGAGTATATCATCTGTAGACAGAAATAGTTTTAAATCTTTCTTTCAAGTCTAGATGTCTTTTATTTCATATTCTTGCCTAATTGCCCTGGCTAGAACCTCCTGTACAATGTCAAATAGCAAAGGCAGACATCCCCATCACTTCTGATCTTGAGGAGAAAGCTTTCACTCTTTAATCATTGACTGTGATGTTCACTGTGAGATTTTCATAGATGCCCTTTATACAGTTGAGACAGATTTCCTGTATTCCTACTTTGTTGGGGTTTTAACCATGAAAATGTATTGGATTTTGTCAAATGCTTTTTCTTCATTTATTGTGATGACCATATGGTCCTTTCCCTTTACTTTATTAACATGATATTTTACATTGATTTTTTTTTTAGAGGCACAGCCTCCCTCTGTCACCCAGGCTGAAGTGTGGTGGTACCATCATAGCTCATTGCAACCTTCAACTCCTAGGCTAAAGTGATCCTCTGGCCTCAGCCTCTAGAGTAGCTGGGACTACAGGCATGCACCACCACACCCAACTAATTTTTAAATTTGTTTAGAGGTGGGGTTTCACTATGTTGCCCAGGCTGGTCTCGCACTCCTGGCCTGACGTGAGCTTACTACCTCAAACTCCCAAGTAGCTGGGATTACAGGCACAAGCCATTGCACCTAGCTGAGGTTTTTTTTTTTTTTTTTTTTGCATTGATTGATTTATCCTTACATTTATGAGGGAAATCCTACTTGGTCATGGTTATATAATCCATTTTGTAAACATTGGATTTGGCTTGCCTAGGATTTTGTTGAAAAAAAAAATTTTTTTTTTTTTTTGAGACAGTCTCACTCTGTTGCCTGGGCTAGAGCGCCATGGCGTCAGCCTAGTTTACAGCAACCTCAAATTCCTGAGATCAAGGAATCCTTCTGCCTCAGCCTCCCGAGTAGCTGGGACTACAGGCATGCGCCACCATCCCTGGCTAGTTTTTTCTGTTTTTGGTAGAGACGGTGTCTCACTCTTGCTCAGGCTGGTCTCAAACTCCTGAGCTCAAAGGATCCACCTGCCTCACCCTCCCAGGGTGCTAGGATTGATTATAGGTGGTAAGCCACCATGCCTAGCCTTTGTTGAAAATTTTTATGTGTATACTGTATTCACAAGGATATTGGACTATAGTTTACTTATGGACTATAGTTTGACTATATCGGACTATAGTTTTGTTGTACTTTTGGTATCAGAGTAAAACTGACCCCAATGAATGAGTAATACTGAGCCCAGAATGAGTTAGGAAGTGTTTCCTTTTCTTTTTTGAGGTGCGGCAGTGGAGGTGACAGGGTTTCACTGTTGCCTGGACCAGAGTGCAGTGGGGTCATCATAGCTCACTACAGCCTTGTACACTTGGGCTCAAGCAATTTCTCCTGCCTCAGCCTGCCAAGTAGCTAGGACTACAGGTATGTGCCACCATGCCTGGCTAATTTTTCTATTTTTTGTAGAGATGGTTTCTCGATGTGTTGCCCAGGCTGGTCTCAAACTCCTGACCTCAAACAATCCTCCCACTTCAGCCTCCCAAAGTGTTAGGATTACAGGTATGAGCCACTGCACCTGGCCCCATCTTCTGTTTTTTGAAAGAGTTGTGAAGGGTTGGAGTTAATTCTTCAGTAAACTTTTGGTAGAATTTACCAGTGAAATAATCTTATCCTGGACTTTTCTTTGTGGGAAGTTTATTGACTATGAATTCAATCTCTTTACTTGTTATAGGTTTAGGCAGGTTTTAATTTCTTTATTTTATTTTTTATTTTTTGAGACAGAGTCTCACTCTGTAGCCTAGGCTAGAGAGCCGTGGCATCAGCATAGCTCACAGCAACCTCAAACTCCTGGGCTCAAGTAATCCTTCTGCCTCAGCCTCCCAAGTAGCAGGGACTACACGCATACACCACCATACCCAGCTAATTTTTTTTACATATTTTTAGTTATCCAGCTAATTTCTTTCTATTTTTAGTGGAGACAGGGTCTCGCTCTTGCTCAGGCTGGTCTCGAACTCCTGAGCTCAAGCAATCTTCCCACCTCGGCCTCCCAGAGTGCTAGGATTATAGGTGTGAGCCACCATGCCCGGCCTCTTTTACTATATTTTCTTAGTGATTGATCTGGGGATTATAGTTGACATACATTTATTTATTTATTTATGCATGCATGCCCAGGCTATATTTTCTTAGTGATTGATCTGGGGATTATAGTTGACATACATACATACATACATACATTTATTTATTTATTTATGCATGCATGCATGCATGCATGCCTGCCTGCCTGCCTGCCTGACTGCCTGCCCAGGCTAGAGTGAGTGCCGTGGCGTCAGCCTAGCTCACAGCAGCCTCAAGCTTCTGGGCTCAAGCCATCCTCCTGCCTCAGCCTCCCGAGTAGCTGGGAGTACAGGCATGTGCCACCATGTCCGGCTAATTTTTTCTATGTATATTAGTTGCCCAATTAATTTCTTTCTATTTATAGTAGAGACGGGGTCTCCCTCTTGCTCAGGCTGGTTTCGATCTCCTGACCTCAAGCAATCTACCTGCCTAGGCCTAGGATTACAGGCGTGAGCCACCGCGCCTGGCCAACTTTTTTTTTTTTTAAATTTTAAAACATCTGGCCGATGGCGGGCATGTTGGCTAACACCTGTAATCCTAGCACTTTGGGAGGCCTAGGCGGGAGGATCGCTTGAGCTCAGGAATTCAAGACCAGCCTGACCAAGAGCAAGACCCTGTCTCTACTATAAATAGAAAGAAAGTAATTGGCCAACTAATATATGTAGAAAAAATTATCCGGGCATGGCAGCACATGCCTGTAGTCTCAGCTACTCGGGAGGCTGAGACAGTAGGATTGCTTGAGCCCAGAAGCTTGAGGCTGCTGTGAGCTAGGCTGACGACATAGCACTCACTCTAGCCTGGGCAACAAAGCGAGACTCTGTCTCAAAAAAAAAAAAAAAATCAATGGACCTTGATATAGTTAACATCTTAATTTATAATTTCAATAGTATTAAAATTTGTTAGTCCTGTATAGTTATGTTTATGTAACATTTCCTCCTTATTGCTGTTATGTCACAAATTTTTTTTTTTAATTTTAAATATTTATATTTTTATTTAAAATTTTAAATTTATTTTTATTTTTTTTTTAGATACCCTTTCTGTTCTAATATGTCACAAATTATGTCTTACTTTAATACATTCTGTGCCCATGCACATAGATTTATAATTAATTGCTTTATGCAGGTGTTTTAAAATCAGGAGGAAACAGAAATTACAAACAAAAATGCATTTATGTTTGTATTTATATTTACCTATGTAGTTACCTTTTCTGGTGCTTTTATTTCTTCATGTGGATTTGAATTACTGTCTGGCATCCTTTCAAGCTAAGAACGCCTTTCTGTCTTATCTTGGAGGGCAGGCAGGGCACTCATGACAAACTGTCTCAGTTTATCTAGCAATGTCTTTTTTTTTTTTTTTTTTTTGAGACAGATTCTTGCTCTGTTGCATGGGCTAGAGTGCCATGGCATCAGGCTAGCTCACAGCAACCTCAAACCCCTGAGCCCAAGAGATTTTCCTGGCTCAGCCTCCCAAGTAGCTGGGACTACAGGCATGTGCCACCATGCCCAGCTAATTTTTTGTATTTTTAGTTGGCCAGCTAATTTTCTACTTTTAGTGGAGATGGGGGTGGGAGGGAGGTGTCTCACTCTTGCTGAGGCTGGTCTCAAACTCCTGATTTCAAGTGATCCTCCTGCTTTAGCCTCCCAGACTGCTGGGATTACAGGTGTGAGCCGCACCTGTAATAATGTCTCCTTCTTTTTTTTGGAGACAGGGTCTGTCTCTGTCACCCTGGGCTCTATAGAGTGCAGTGGTGTCATTGTAACTCGCTGCAACCTCAAACTCCTAGGCCCCAGAGATCCTCCTGTCTCAGCCTCCCAATGAGTAGCTGGACTACAGGGGCATGCTACGAGGCCCAGCTAATTTTTTTCTATTTTTCGTAGAGACAGGGTCTCGCTCTTGCCCAGGCTGGTCTTGAACTCTGGACTTCAAGGAATCCTCTCACCTCAGCCTCCCAGAGTGCTGGGATTACAGGAGTGAGCCACCCTACCTGACCTGCTTTAGCCTTTACTGTTCTCTGCACAGAGCCTCAAGGTCTGTCAGAAATGAGAGCTTAGGGTTTTTTCACATCTCTCCTGAGTATACCCACAGCCCTACTTACGTATGTGACCGTTTTTTTTTTTTTTGAGACAGAATCTTGCTTTGTTGCCCAGGCTAGAGTGAGTGCCGTGGCATCAGCCTAGCTCACAGCAACCTCAAACTCCTGGGCTCAAGCAATCCTGCTGCCTCAGCCTCCCGAGTAGCTGGGACTGTAGGCATGTGCCACCATGCCCGGCTAATTTTTTCTATATATATTAGTTGGCCAATTAATTTCTTTCTATTTATAGCAGAGACTCTCTCTTGCTCAGGCTGGTTTCAAACTCCTGACCTCGAGCAATCTGCTGGCCTCAGCCTCCCAGAGTGCTAGGATTACAGCAAGGCGTGAGCCACTGAGGCCCCGCCGGTATGTGACGTTTTTTCCCAGAAATACATGCAGTTTCAAAGTCCCTGTGGACATGTTATTCCCTTGCTGTTCCTTTCAAGCTTTTTGTTTATTGTTTGCCAGGACTGTTATACCATCACCTCAGGCAGCTGTGAAGTTATGACACTTGCTTGTAATTGCCTTTCACAAACAGCCTCAGGAAAAGGATGTTGATACCTGGAAAGCTCTGAGTAGGTCTTGTATGGGAGGTCTTCAAGGGAGACATCAGACAAGTTAAAAAAACAATTCTTTGTGACAATTCTTTGTGGGCATTCTGCTACCTTCAGTACCAGGAATGTAGGCTGTTGCTTTCAAGATTACTACTGACCTGGGGAGCAGTGTTGAACCCGGGAAAGTTAAAACACCACAAATTTCGCTGTTCTTCCTGATAATTCATCTATTTTCTTAGATACTCCTTGGGATGCTGAAATTCTCTGATTAATTTCTGTAGTTTGGGGAAAGTTGATTCTGACAATTTTAGTTGATTCTGACAATGACAATTTCATTTCTTGCTTTTATTGGACAGAGGGTGGACAGATTTTCAAAGGTCTTTTTTTGCTTATTACCGGCAGTAGTTTCTTCAGGGACTTTGGCTGTCCTGCTCATGACTCCTGCACCTGTTTCCAGGCATAATTTGTGCTTAATACATCCTTGCCGAATTAATGACGAAGAGCACAGGGCCAGCCCCAGCGGAGAGGGCTGGGCAAGTGGGCGCTGCAGTCCCTAGGCTCCCCGCCTGCTCGCACTGCCTGCCCTTGCCCGGCCCTTATGAGGCCGCAAGACCCCCAGGAGAACCACCCTTCGAGGCCCAGGGCCTGCCCACAGCCGCAGACACAGCCAAACAGGCAAGCCCGGAGGAAAACCCGTTGTCACTGCAATAGAGAAGCGACGAGACCCCCGCAACCTCAGTTTCCATAACAACCAAAAAAGAGCGCAGCTAGGCGGTGCCAGGGGCCTGACGGACAAGTCCCGGCAGGCCCGGTCCACCTCGCGCTCTCCGGCTCTCGCGAGGTTTGGGTTCGAGTGTAGCCCCAGGGGCTGACGGGAGCGGCGCCGCGCTAAAGAGGGCCAAGATGGCGGCAGCGGCGACTTCGCTTCGCTGGGCGGTGATGGGCCCGCGGGGCTCGGGACTCCCGGGCGCACGTGTCCCGGGTCTACTGTGCCGCGCGCGGCCCGGGCAGCTACCGCTGCGGACTCCTCAGGTGAGCGCTGTGCCGGGCCCCGGCCTCCGCGCGGCCCCGCAGCCCTGTGAAGGTCATGGCGGGGAGGCTTTGGGCGCGGGCCGGGCCAGCGGGGACGCGGTCTCAGCCACCTGGCGCCCCGGATCTCCGCTGCCTGCCGACCTTCGGCGCCCGGGAACAGGGCCAGGCGTACACTCCTCCGAACCGCAGGGCGCTTTGTCTTTAGTATGGGGCGCGGCGGAGCGGGTTCGCTGCCGGGTCCGGGCTGGGGGCTTTCCCCGGAGAGTGCGCCCAGGACGGCTCTTGGCGCCGACTGTCCAGACTGGCTCGCGTCCTGAAGTGACCCCAGCCTGACCTCAGCCAGCTGCTTGTGACCTTGACCTTCTCCCGCATCCCTTGACTACTTTGGCCTGACGCTGGCTCAGAATCCAAGAACACATCTCACACCCCCTCCTCAGAGCCGAGTCACGATCTAGGGGTCAGCAGCGGAAAGGACTGGGGCGGGCAGTGGGGCAAGGTGTGCTTCTGGCACTCTGCAGAAGGTGGCCAGTGCTGGGTGGAGAGGTGGGCGTTGAGAGGCAGATACCCAGGTAGGGCTGGGTGGTGTCCTGGCAGGCGCTGAGCGGAGATCTTGCAGGCAGTATCCTTGTCGTCGAAGTCTGGCCTTTCCCGTGGCCGGAAGGTGATGCTGTCAGCGCTCGGCATGCTGGCGGCAGGGGGTGCAGGGCTGGCCATGGCTCTGCATTCTGCTGTGAGTGCCAGTGACCTGGAGCTGCACGCCCCCAGCTATCCGTGGTCTCACCGTGGACTCCTCTCTTCCTTGGACCACACCAGGTGTGCGGTTGTTCGGCTGGGGAAGTTTCTGAGTGGAGTGGGAGGGGTGGAATCTTAGGTGCCCCTAACTCTCTCTCTCTCTTTAGCATCCGGAGGGGTTTCCAGGTATATAAGCAGGTGTGCTCCTCCTGCCACAGCATGGACTACGTTGCCTACCGCCACCTGGTGGGCGTGTGCTACACGGAGGATGAAGCTAAGGCGCTGGCTGAGGAGGTGTGGGGCCTGGGGTGTGGAGGACTTAGGCCTGGGGGCTCCCACCGTGGTGGAATGGCAGGGTTGTGAGGCTCTTGTTGGCAGGTGGAGGTTCAGGATGGCCCCAACGAGGATGGGGAGATGTTCATGCGTCCAGGGAAGCTGTCTGACTACTTCCCCAAACCATACCCCAACCCTGAGGCTGCTCGAGCTGCTAACAATGGAGCATTGCCCCCTGACCTCAGCTACATCGTGCGAGCTAGGTACATGGGCTGCCCACAGGGTGATGCTGGAGAGGGGGAGGAAGGTCTGACTTGTGCCAGGGGCTGAGGAGCCATGGATCTGGTCCCAGGCACGGTGGTGAGGATTACGTCTTCTCCCTGCTCACTGGCTACTGTGAACCACCCACTGGGGTGTCGCTGCGAGAAGGCCTCTACTTCAACCCCTACTTCCCTGGCCAGGCCATCGGCATGGCCCCTCCCATCTACACTGAGGTCCTGGAGTTTGATGATGGTGAGAGGCTTCCCTCTTGAGATTGGACCAGCTAAGTCTTTTCCCATCCTGCCGGATGCTTCCCCTACATTCCTGGACCGAAGAGGTCCCACCCCTTTCTTGGCTGGGGTATTGTCTAGGCATGTCTGAGGCAGCTTTTGGGCTTGTTCACAGTCCTGGGGGTGGGTCCTAGCCCTTTGAAGCCTTGGGTATGGGTCAGTCTCTGTTCCTAAAAGGGGGTGTGCTGAGGGTGTATGAGCCCCTAGCCCTCACCACTCCTCTTTGGCCCAGGCACCCCAGCTACCATGTCCCAGGTAGCCAAGGACGTGTGCACCTTCCTGCGCTGGGCATCTGAGCCAGAACATGACCATCGCAAACGCATGGGGCTCAAGGTGAAAGGGTTGGGCAAGGGCCAAAGTGGGTGTCAGGTGCTGGAAGGGTCCTTCCTACCTCCCTTCTCTGAACCTGTATTGTCCCCAGATGTTGATGATGATGGGCTTGCTGCTACCCCTGGTCTACGCCATGAAGCGGCATAAGTGGTCAGTCCTGAAGAGTCGGAAGCTGGCATATCGGCCACCCAAGTGACCCTGTCCAGTGTCTGCCTGTCATCCTGCCTGAACAGGCCCCCCAGACCAGGAGCCATCCCGGACCTGTTCAGGCCTCAGCTGGCCACTCAGCTAAGCCCTTCTTCATCTGGGACAAGAGGGAAGGGGGCAGGAGGCCAGGCTCTAGCTCTGGATCCTCCTTCAGTCCCCATCATGGGAATAAATTAAGTTTCTCAACATACACATTTGAGCTATTATGTGAAAGCAATACAGGTTTGCAGGGGACTCTGGGTCAAGACCCTTATCCTTGGAGCTCCCAGGATGTTCACACAATGTGGCCAGCACTGTCCTGCACTAACTGGTAGCTGGGACAGAGAGAGCAGAAGACTAGAGGAAGTGCCAGTACTCATCAGTGTGAGGTATGTACTGGCACAGGTGAAAAAGGCGGGTCAGGCTAGATATGTTTCAGGGGCCCAGGGACCTGTTGGAACAAGTGGCCAGTGTTGATATTGAACCACTTGGCCTCCATCCTGATGGCAGCCAGGAGCCTCAGCAGCATTTCAACAAGGAAAAGGCCTGTTCTAGAGCAGAAGCTGTTTCTGGGCTGGGCCTAGAGGAGAGGTATGGCTCCCAGCCACGTTAAGGAATAAGGCAGGCAGACGAGGGCACCTGTAATGTTCCTAGCTGAATAGTTGGAGGTGCTGTACACTAAAGAGGGGCACATGGTGGAGGAGGTATCAGGTAGGATATTTGTCATGGAATGGCACTTCCTAAGCAGTCCATAGGGCAGCTGGGTGGTGGGTCCAAGTTGGGAGGGTGGCAGTAGGACAGGGCCCTAGTGCAGGATTCCCAGTTCCTGAGCATCCCTTCCTTAAGATACCATTTCCATTGTCATCTTGGCTGGAGGAATGGAGAGAATTAGGAGCCGGCCCCTAGCAGGAGCAAGAACTGAATGAGAGAAAGGCGGTGCTGACAGGGCTGAAGGCAAAGGAAGAGGGGTTACAGGCCTGGGGGACCAGGGTGGAAGGCAAGAGACCAGATCAGTGCTGGAGGGCAGTGCTCACAGTGGCCTGGGCTTGGAATGTGGAACAACCCAGCAGCCTCAGGCCAGCAGTCAGCAGCCAGTTGGATCCTTACAGGCCTCTGGGGCCTGCGAAGAAGAGACCCTGTGCCATGTTCCCATGACCGCTGGGACTTGGGGTCCAAGTCCACTCTTCAGCCCCATCTATCTCTGCCAGAGACACTGAAGGGGACACTCACTGGTTCATAAGTGTATTTAATGACTCCAGCTTGTGGCCATTCCCCCCAAACTTGATGGATCTGTCCCTGATGAGCAGTCAGCAGAGGTCCCCTGAGCAGCTTGGGAGTGGGCCTATGAAGGAAGAGCTCTGCTTGACCTGTAATCTGCAAGGAGATAGAGTCACTCCTGGGTGTTCTGCCCTGTCCATCCACTCACCCCCTACTCCCCACCTCCAGTACCTTTGCTGGCTGCTAGGTGGAAGCTGCTGGAAGGGAGTCCCAAGTGCAGGGCCTTTGGGTGCTACACATCTCACAGCCGGGGCGGCTTGGGGTGTTGATGAAGGTACAGGAAGGACAGGGCCAGCCGGGCTGAAGAGGTGAGGAGATAGTTGCTGCTTCCCTGCTGTCTCATGCCCATGGACACCCAAGCCCTGCCCACCCCTGCCCTACCTGGTCCCTTGCCCACCTGATGGGGGCTGGGGAGGCTGGAGGTGGCTGGCTGGGGGGCTTGAAGCAGTTCCACTGATGGGGGAAACAAGTGTTCTAGTTCCTCATCCATCTTCTGGGGGTGCTGAGGGCTGCATCCTATGGCAAAGGGTGAAGCTCAGGGCTGCCTCAGGCTGTATCCCACCTCCCTCACCCTAAAGGACTGACCTGGGGCTTCTCGAGGGGCTGAAAGCAAGTAGAGGAAAGCAGGGTCCCCATCCTGCCATACCCCATAGGAGGCAAGGCTGCGCTCAGGCACACACAGGCACTGCCCGATGATCCAGCGCTGCACAGCTGGTGGGAAACCGAACTCAGAAAACACCTGGGGCCAGGGCATCAGAGCAGGCAGTGTCACCCAGGGTCCCCTGTCCTCAGCAGGGCTCCCTAGACCCTGTGCTCACCTGCTCCTGGAGGGCTGCAATGGTACAGTGGGGGTAGACCTGCAGCACAACATGAGCAGAGGATGCAGAGGATGTAGCAGATGCTGCATCTTCAAGTGTGACCTGCAGCCTAGGGCAGAATGTGGGTAAGGGAATGGAAGGGGAACCTGGGAGGGTTAGGAGGGCAGGCTAAGGAAGAAGTCCCAGGCCTTACCTGATGGGACCAGGGGGGAAGCAGGCCTCCTGGAGCTGGACACTAAGGGCATTGTGATGCTGGGCCATGATGGCTGCAGCTTGGGCTGCCCCCTTCTTGTCCCCACCTGCAATGGCCTGGACCAGGCGCCCCGCCAGGTCTTCTATAGGAAAAGGGAAGGACAGCTGTCATAGCTGGGCACTGGCAGCCTACCCTAATCCCCCAACCTACCTGCCCTTACCTTTCTCCATCACATCCCCAGGGCTCTGGGAAAGATCCGTCTCAGATTGCAGGGCCTTGAGTGTCGCAGTTTCAGGGGGACTGGACAGGGAAGCAGGGTATGTTTCTGGGCCCAGGGCTGGTGTTGAGCTGCTACTGCCTAGGAGGGAAGATGTGAGATGGTCTGTAGTCTCCACCCTGTAGCCTCTCTGCACTCATGTTTCCCCCAGGACCTTTGCCTTCTGTCTCATCTGGGTCCACGCCAGGTCCCTGCTCAGGTAATACTTCAAGCCAAACCTTCCCCTCCCAGCTTTGGCTCTTGCAAACCCCTCAGAGGCCCCTGCCATACTCCTGTTGGTGTTAGAGCTGCGCTTGGCTTATCCTTGGGACTGGATTCCTTCTGAACCCTTCTGCTACTTGGTTGCCACTTGTCTCCCTCCACAGAAGCCAGGCCACTCTTCTGGCCCTTTCTGGCAGCCAGGGATGCATGCACCCTCAGATTCACAGCAGAACCAAAGCAGGCCCTCAGGCAGGGGCCTGCAGTCAAGGTGGCCTCTTCTTGGTATACTCAGGGACCTCTCCTCTGTTCTGAGCTGAACAGAGAACACACTTGGGCTGCCTGCCCTGGGCATCTTTACAGAACTGGCATGTTGCTGTCTCTCTTCTTACCTTCCACTTGAAGCCCAGCCCACTGTAATGGGGGGGGTCCTCACCTAATGCTGACACAGCTCCTATCATGGCCACAGTCCCTTGGTATTCTGAACTGTGTCTCCACTAAAATGAGCAGGGCCCTTCAAGCACCCAGCACTCACTGCCTGGCCCTGGCCCCAGCCCCGGCCCCACTGAGGCTTAAAAGTCCCTGTACCTGCACCTGCACACACTTGCCTCAGGGGTTTTGTGTTTGCTACTCCTTTGGCCACATGGTCCTTCATGCCAAGACCTTCAAATTTCATTCACAGGTCCCCTTCTCCATGAGGCCTTCCTTACCATCCTATTTTAAATAGTAGCCTTCCCTTCTTATTCCTATAATATTTAACTAATTTAAATTAAACTAATTAAATTTAAATTTAAGTTAGATATTATTTAATTAATATTTAATATAATATTTAACAAATTTACTGTACTTATTTTATATGTTGGCTTCCCTCTAGAAATGCAAGCTCAAAGAGGTCAGGGAAGGATTTAAAGTTTTGTTCATGATAAGTGCCTAGTACAGAGCAGGTGCAGAACACACAGATTCAGGGAACAAACGAAAAGAGGCCCTTTACCATTTTAGTTTTTTTTTTTTTTTTTTTTGAGACAGAGTCTCACTTTGTTGTCCAGGCTAGAGTGAGTGCCGTGGCGTCAGCATAGCTCACAGCAACCTCAAACTTCTGGGCTCAAGCAATCCTTCTGCCTCAGCCTCCTGAGTAGCTGGGACTACAGGCATGCGCCACCATGCCTGGCTAATTTTTTCTATATATATATATTAGTTGGCCAATTAATTTCTTTCTATTTATAGTAGAGATGGGGTCTCCCTCTTGCTCAGGCTGGTTTTGAACTCCTTGAGCAATCCGCCTGCCTCAGCCTCCCAGAGTGCTAGGATTACAGGTGTGAGCCACTGCACCCAGCCCCTTTACCTTTTTAAACACTGAGTTGCCCAGGCCTTTTCTACATCCCACTGTCTGTCTTTCTACCCCTCTGGCAGCTCTTCCTCCATCTCATTTGTGAGCTGTCCTTCCCCTCCCTGGCTGGACCCTCTTCTCTTCTTCTTTCTCCTGGTGACGTTGGTTGACCTCTCCTTCCAATCTTCACCTCTCCAGAGCCCCAGCTCCAGCTCAGATGTGTGAGAACCCAGCCACCTCCATGTCCTCCCACACAGGCCCTCTGTTGGGGAACCCTGCACTATACGGTCCCCTCCATTTTTCTCAGGCTCAGCCGCTACCTCCTCCATTTAAATAGCCACGAAACCCAGCTAATTCCATCTTCTAAGCCTCTCTGGAAACAGCCTTCTCTCTAGCCTTATGGACATCAACTCACCTGACTGCAAAGTCTCAGTTTTCAGTAGCAAATATCTGAGTCTGTCATTCTCCCACTGCTCTGGAGATAATCCGCCTCCTCGCTGGAGCCTCAGGCCTTGCTTACTCTGCCTCTCCACACTTGTTTGGTATTCCAGGCTCCAGCCTCTCAACCCCTTCTCCTTTCCTCCACTTTCTCCCTCATGGGAGCCTTCCCAGACCTCCAGAGTGGGAAGGTGGGCCCAGCTTTGTCACCCAGGACTGAGGGGCCAGGACTACTCTAAATGAGTCTCCACTCCAAGGCACTGACCATTCTGTCCCTCCATGGTGGCACTTTGGACCAGGGCTGCCCACCGCTGAGCGTCCTGAGAGTTGAGGAAGTGCAGGCTGAGGGTTCCGGGCCCTCCTGGTGGAGGCTGCAGCTCATGCTGGATGGGGCTGCGGATGGTGTAAGAGACGGACTCCAAGGGCCACTCCAAACTGACCTGAGGATAGGGGAGCCACCCCACACACATGATGAGCAAAGGTATATGAGGTAACATTTATAGGCCACGTACAAGGTCCTGAGCCCTTTACGCTTATTATCAAATCTTCACAATAATCCCATAAAGTAGGTACAAGCATTACACCCATTTTACGTACAAGAAAACGCACAAGCAAAAAAAAAGTAACTGCTCAACAGCATCCAGATGGCAAGCAGAGAGACCTGGCCTCGGGCTCTGCGCCCCTCCTGGGCCGATCAGACTGAGCTCGTGCCCCCTCCGCCCCAACTCACGGCCCCGGGGCCCGCGCCCAGCAACTCCAGCCGGAAACGCCCCGGCCGCTCGGGGTCTGCGCTCAGCTGCAGCCTCCTCAGTTGCGCCTCCGCGTCCGGTCCGGAGCCCAGAGGCCTCACTGCGGCGTGCACAGCCAGGAACACTGCGGCCGAGCCTGGATCCGAGTCGGCCGCCGCCCCGCCCGCGGGCGGCGCCATCTCCGGTCCAGCCTGGTTTCGGCCTTCCGAGCCGGCTTCCGTCGGATCCGGACGCTCAGTGCCTCTGCCGGCTGGAAACCAGAGTTTCGAGCCTGGGGTTCCGGGCTCAGCCATAGCGTCGGCGCCTAGGACAAGACCGAGTGCCGTGCACCAACCGAGCCTGACTCGCCCGCTTTGTCCAGGAATGGGCACGGCCCGAGGTGGCCGAGGCGGTCACGTTTGAGCTGGACCTCGGAGGCAAAGACTCAGGGACCGAAGCAGCGGCCACAACTGGAGGATGGGCGTGGCCTCTTCGCCTCAGAGGCAGCAGTCCAGCGGGTAACTAACCACAGCGCCGGGCTGGAGCCGCACGCCGCGCCCCCTGCAGCTGCGCCGGGCAGCCCCCGCCTCCCTGGAACGGGGCCAGCCCCTCAGGGGGCGGGGCCAACGAGGCTGCGACCAGTGAGCGCCGGGGGGAGGCGGGCTTGCACAGCGAGGAGAGTGACAGACAGGCTCCTGAGCCAGTGGGAGTAGAAGGCATGACTGAGCGGCGGGTGCCATGTCCAATGGCCACTCGGGCTCCAGATCCTAGAGGCTAGAGCGGGCCATTCAGAAGCGTGGGGCCGGGCCTGGCGGACGCTTGTTGTTGTCCGGCCAGGAAGGCGGAGGTCGGTCGGTCGCTCGCTCGCTCGCTCGCTCGCTCGCTCGCTCGCTGACTCTCCGGGGCGCTCTGTGGCGGTCAGCGGCAGGTCGGTCGCGAGGGCGGGCGCTGTGCAGGGGGGCGAGGCTATGTTGTGGCGGCAGCCCGGACGGGCCGGCAGGGCCGGGAGTAACGGGACGTCGCCGCGGAGCTTCTTCCCCCGGATGCAGTGCGGCCCGAGAGGAGGCCGCGGCGCCGCCCTCCGGTCCTGAGGAGCCCGTGCTACGCGGAGTCTGCCCCGCCTGCGCACCGGTATCTGCTCCGAGCGATCCGGCCCGGTCCAGCCCGGCGTGGCCCGGTCAGCCCAGCCCAGCCCAGGTAGGTGGGTGTCTTCCCGCTGCCCCGCGCTGTCTCGGGCGGCCGGAACCGCAGCCCCCAGCAGGCCTCGCGCGGCGCGCTGCCTCTTGGGACTTGTAGTTCCGCCACTGTTCGACGGGCGCCCCTAACCCCGGCGCGCGGGTGCGGCCCGACGAACTCCGCGGGGCCTCCCTTCGCGCCATAGCTTCTGGAGAAACTAGGTGCTTTTGCAGAGTAAAGCGGAGGAGCCTATGGGGTTCCACTCCCCCTTGCCAGAAAGCAGCCAGAACAGAGAAAGAGTCTGTCCAGGTGACCGCAGGTCTCAGAGCCCCAGGTGTCCTGGTTCTCAACCGGGATGCGGGTTCTTACCTAGGCTGAGGAGCCCAGTTTGGCCTGAGGAGGCTGCAGCGGGAGTCATGTCCCTCGCGGGCTCAAAATGACACCCACGGTGGGTAGGGGCACTTTCCGGATGGGGTTGGGGAACGTTGAGGAAGAGACTAAGCCCCAGGGTGAGAGGATCCCAGGGGAGGCCTCCCAACCTGCTCCCAGAACTTAGTGGCTTGCAGGGGGTGTGGCTCAGCTTGAGCCTGGATTTGCCACCTTCAGGTAAGGGGATCTCATTAGCTAGCAGACCAGGAGAGGGAGGGGATCTATGTGGAGCCAGACTCGGTTTGTTTACAGCACCTCTGCTTCGGGAGTAGGAGGGCTGAAGGCAGAGCCCCATGGGGCCTGATACCCATAGCCTGGCCTCCCACATCCTTAGGCAGCACTAGCCCCTCTGGAGCACAGAACCCTTCCCCAAGGACATGAAGCTATTGGAGAACTCGAGCTTTGAGGCTATCAATTCGCAGCTGACTGTGGAGACTGGAGATGCCCACATCATTGGCAGGTGAGGTCTGAGGTTCTGGAAGCTGGCATTTCAGAGGGCACTCTGCCCTGGCCTATGAATCAAACCTGTGAGGCAATGTTCCATGATCCTTCTTGCATCCCATAGGATTGAGAGCTACTCATGTAAGATGGCAGGAGATGACAAACACATGTTCAAGCAGTTCTGCCAGGAGGGCCAGCCCCATGTGCTGGAGGCACTTTCCCCACCCCAGACCTCGGGCCTTAGCCCCAGCAGGTAAGCCGAGGTGGAGCCTACCCCTGGGGGACTGTAGGGTGGTGGGCTGGGCTGATGCTTGTCTCTGCAGACTGAGCAAGAGCCAAGGTGGTGAGGATGAGGGCCCCCTTAGTGACAAGTGCAGCCGCAAGACCCTCTTCTACCTGATTGCCACACTCAACGAGTCCTTCAGGCCTGACTATGACTTCAGCACAGCCCGCAGCCATGAGTTCAGCCGGGAGCCCAGCCTCAGTTGGGTGAGGGTCAAGTGGAGGGAAGGGAGCCACAGCCCCACAGCCATCCTACTGCCCTCCCCCATTTTTTGTCGTCCCTGGGCTCCACCCAGTCCAGCTTGCTGTCCAGGGCCCTTGTCAGCCTGATCGTGACCTGCCCTAGGTGGTGAATGCAGTCAATTGCAGTCTGTTCTCCGCTGTGCGAGAGGACTTCAAGGCCCTGAAGCCGCAGCTATGGAATGCAGTGGATGAGGAGATCTGCTTGGCAGAATGTGACATCTACAGGTGGGCCGGCATCCCTGCAGGTGGGCCCCCAAGGTGTGTGTGGCACTTGGGGCCTCATGCCACTTCTCACCCCACACTTTCCAGCTATAACCCAGACCTAGATTCAGACCCCTTTGGGGAGGATGGAAGCCTTTGGTCCTTCAACTACTTTTTCTACAACAAGCGCCTCAAACGAATTGTCTTCTTCAGCTGTCGTTCCATCAGGTGGGCACCATCTGCCTCCTTTCCCCCAGGTCCCTATTAGGCCCACACAATTTCCCTAGCTGTGCCCACCTGCTCCTGACTTTATCTTCCCTGGACATCCTCCCTGGAGCTAGGCAGGCCTAGGGTAGGCAGTCCTAAGACTGGTTTCCCCTCCTTCCCCAGTGGCTCCACCTACACACCCTCAGAGGCAGGCAATGAGCTGGACATGGAACTGGGGGAGGAAGTGGAGGAAGAAGGCGGAGGCAGTGAGGGCGGGGCCGAGGACACCAGCACCAAGGAGGACAGGTGTGTGATGGCGGCTATGACTGGGTCCTTAGAACCTGGAGTGGCTATGACAGGGTGGAGGGCCCTCTATCTGGTCTCAGTGGTAGCTCCTCAAGGCCTGCTGTATGCCAACCCTTGCCCAGGGTCCCAGTGATGTGTATGTGATGAGCAGAGGCCCCAGCTTCATCCAGCTTCAACCAGTGCCTGGACCTGCTCATCTGAGAGGCCCCAGGGCCTCCCCAGCTGCTGGCCAGACCCTGGCGCTGCCACAGTCTCAGCGCTGTCCAAGGCCACACCGGCCTGGCTCTTCGGTTCCAGCCTATGGATGTCCACTCACCCCCACAGGCTGCTGCTGCCCATGCTGTGGCTGGACTAGATAGACAGCACGGGGCCTGGTGGGAAGAGTGACTGCCTGCCTGCCCAAATGAACTGCCACAGGCAGGGACAGCTGGACCACAGAGTTTATTTTTGTATTTTGTACTGGGCCTGCACACTCCAGCCCACAGGGCAAATGGCCTGAGGCCCACAAGCAGGCCCCAGCAGTCATCGGCTCTGGTCTTGGGCTGGCTCCTGGCGCCCACCTGTACTCCCCTCACCTCGCCTATTTGACCGCGTGCACTGAGTGTCAGTTTGCTGCAGCTCATTCGTTTCCAATAAAAGTTTCTGTGATTTAGTGTGGACCTGGATGCGGCTTGAGGGTGGGGCCTGCGTTGTGGGTGTGGCCAACGGCGTATCCTAGCAACAGCCACTGCTTCCGCTGGGTCCGGGAAGCTGTTGAGTGCCAGGACCCACAGTCGCTGAAATGGAGGCAAAAGTGTTGGATGCAAGCAGCTCCTTTTCAGAAGGCAACAGTCCGATTCTGGACCCGGACCTGTATGATGCAGACAACTTTGACTTCCCAGACCCTGGGCTGCTCGCAGAAAAGGATGGTGAGGGGCTTGGCCTCCACACCCAGGTGCCACCAGGGAGCAGATTGTGGGCTCAGGTTCCATTCTAGGGAATGAACTCCCCTGGGCAGTCCCCGACCAGAAAGAGCCCTCGGAAGTGTTTCCAGCTGCCCCAATTTGCAGGGTTGGGGGCCCGAGGCCATGGGTGACCGTTTCTAACTCCTGCTCACAGAGTTGTCTTTCACGGAGTCGTCACCGTCCCTTCCGCTGTTTACCAGCAGCCAGTGGTGGCAAACGAAGACCCTGAGGGCCCATGCCCGCCAGCTGTGGCTGCATCTGCGGGCAGGCCTCCACGACGTAGTGGAAAAGGTGCGGCTCGCCCTGGGCATCTGCCTGAAGCCTCTTTCCAGATCTAGCCCTTCCCCCAGGGGTTCCCAGCACCGACTCCACCCTGATAACCCTCATCCCAACCCTTACCTGCTGGTGTGCCTGTCCCAACGCAGGAGAAGAGAGCCGAGCTGCGAGTCGCGCGCTTGACGCAAGGGCTGGAGCCGCTGCGCCGCCTGGAGGTGGCAGCCGGGCTGCGCTCCGTGGCGCAGGACCCAGTGGGCGGACGTTTCGTGGTGCTGGACGGCGCGGGCGTCCTGCACCTGCACAGACAAGATGGTTGGGCACAAGAGAAGCTGCCAGCGCCAGTGGCACTTACTGGGCTGGTGGCCGTCCTGGGCCCGCTGGGCACTGTGGGACGCTTTGTAGGCTGGGGCCCCGCGGGGCTGGCCATCCTAGGGCCCAACTTCAACTTGATGTGGCTAAGCCAGCCGGGGGTGGGCTGGGCGCCAGGATGCGAACCCACCTGCTGCCTGCCAGTGCCCGACCGAGGGCTGCTGCTCGTGGCCCAGATGGGCGGCAGCCTGGTGCTCTGGAAATTCCGCTCAGGTGGTCGTCGCCTGGTGCTCCATGGATCACCCCTGCAGCCGCCGCCAAGCCCAGTGGGCGAGCTCAAGCGTCTGGCTCTGGAACCAGCACCTCCCCACGAGGCCCTGCGCTGCTTTGCAGCCTACGGCTCGGCCGTGGTCACTTTCGATCTGCAGGCCTGGGCTCTCGTAGATGTGCGCAGGGATCTGCACAAAACGTGAGGGGGGTCTACTAGTGAGAACCGGTCACGGCAGGGGCAAAAGCCGCCCATGTACAAGGCTGTGCTAAGTCTGCCAGCCACCCCCTCCCATTCCCCACCTACAGCACCATCTCGGACCTGGCTTACTGCAAGGAGGTAGAGGCCATAGTGACGGCTTCCCTGGACAGCACAGTGAAGGTGTGGGAGGCTGACTGGCAGATCCGGATGGTGTTCGTGGGCCACACAGGTGCGCCGCACCAGGGCAGGTCTTAAAGTGCATTCTCTATCCACCCCAAGCTCGATCCTCTGCCTTAAACAGCTCTGGGCCATCCAGTATCTTCACTGGCTCTGGCTAGGCCTCTGCGCTGGCTGCAACCTGGGCTGATAGCTCCCCTTCCCTCTCCCTAGCGCACTGGAGTGACCCGCGCCCCTCCCACAGGCCCGGTGACGGCTCTGGCGGTGCTCCTGAACACGACCCTGGTGTTGTCGGCCTCGCATGACGGGACGCTACGCACATGGGACTTGCGGGCAGCAGCGCAGGTGGGCGAAGTGGCGCTGTGCTCCTGGGGTCAGGACAAGTTATCTGGGCGTGTGAGACATCTGCTGGCGCCCATGGGCCCGGGTCAGCCGGTGCTCTCTCTCTGCACCAGCAGCGTGGAGCTCTGGCGCGTGCGCGAGCTCTACTCGCCGCTGGTGCAGCTGCCGGCACCAGTGCTCCTTCTGCAGGTTGCGCCCCCGTTGCCGGCGCCTGCTTACCCAGCGCAGGCATACCCGCCGCTGCCCACGCGCCTCGTGTGCGCCTGCGCTGACGGCTCCGTCTACCTGCTATCGGCTGCGACCGGACGCACTGTGAGCGCGCTGCTGCTGGAACCCAGTGACTGCGCGGCTGCAGTGGCTTACTGCCTGCCGCGCGAGGTGCTGTGGCTGCTGACGCGTGCGGGGCACTTGGTGCGCGCCAATGCGGCGCGCCGCCCCATGCTTGTGCTGCACCGCGTGCGCCCTCTGGCGCTCCCGGCGCCGCAGCCCTGTTGCCTGCACCTGTACAGCCACCTCGCAGACCCCCGCAGCGCATACACCTCCTGGGAAATTGTGCGCCAGAACAGGGGCGAACTGCATCGCAGCACCATGGCCCTGGCCTGGAAGGACAAAAATCGGTGGGTGCTGGAGCTGGTGAGGACCGGCCAGGCGGACGTGGCGAAAGGGCCGGCACTAACAGGCTCCATCGCTGCCCACAGGTACCTGCCCGTGGTTGGACACACAGACGGCGTGTTGTCGGTGCTCGAGTGGGTCTCATCGAATACTGTCTTCCATACGGAGGCGCACAGTCCGGGCCCGGTCACGGCTATTGCATCCACCTGGAACAGCATTGTGTCTTCAGGTCAGTACCTCTCCTACCCACGTGGCCGGCCTGGGAGACCCTTCCCACCCCCAAGGCCCAGCCCTGGCTCCTGCCGCCTGCAGGCGGAGACCTGACCGTGAAGATGTGGCGCGTCTTCCCGTACGCCGAGGAGAGCCTGAGCTTGCTGCGCACCTTCTCTTGTTCCCACCCGATCGTGACACTCTGTGTGTTAGGCAAACGTGTCACTGTAGGCTTTGAGGATCCAGACAGTGCTACCTATGGTCTGGTGCAGTTCGACCTGGGTGACAGCCGGCGATTTGACCACCGGCCCCAGGACGACCCCATGGACCACATAACCGGTGAGGGGCAGAGCCAAGGTAGAGTCTAGGCCAGCAGGACAGGGAGCTGCTCTGCCCCCTAACACTGAGCCCCATCTCCAGGCCTGTGCTGCTGCCCCTCCCTCAGGCTGTATGCCTGCTCCAGCCTGGACTGCACCATCCGCATCTGGACTGCTGAGAACCGCCTGCTGCGGTGGGCTGGGGCCCAAAGGGGGGTTGGGCTGGGGGGCAGCTGACTGGGCTCTTGTATCTGTGCCCCTAACCAGCCCCAGTGGCTGGAGGGGAGAGAGGGCCTTGCCCCTGCCTGTTTCCCTCTGTGGAACAGGGGCTGGACTCTAGCCCCGGGTACCCCTCCAGGCTCCTGCAGCTGAATGGTGCCCCTCAGGCCTTGGCCTTCTGCAGCAACAGTGGGGACCTGGTGATGGCGCTGGGCTCCCGTCTCTGCCTGGTATCCCACAGGCTCTACCTACCCACATCCTACCTGGTTAAGGTGCGCAGTGAGGACACGGTGGATGAGGTGGGGCTGCTGCAGGCAAACTTGGCTCCCTAGGCCAGGGACCCAGGCTCCTTTCCCCTGCCCAGAATCTGTGCTGGAAGGCTCCTGACATGGTGGACGACCCTCCACTGCCACTGACCAGCCAAGAGTTACTGACCTCCGCCCATCTGCAGAGGCTTGCCAACCTACACTGGGCAGCCAAGCTCAGGTCTAATGGCAGGCCCACTCAGTCATCGGGAGGCCCCCACCCAGCCCTGCTGGACCAGCACCTGGCTGTATGCCCCCACCATGAGGCCCCATTCCAGCCCTAGCATCCTTATTCCTGGCTAGTCCTCATCCCAGCCACTGCCCCGACCCACTGATATGCCACTCAGTGTCCCACCTGTGCCTGTCCCCATCTGCAGTGCTTCCTTGTCCTTCATCCATGAGAAGGCACCAACTCAGCAGCCAGTGGCGAAGGAGGTGGGTAGGTTCTCCTTGGCCCTATCCCCTATCCAGGCTTAGGCCTGGGATTCTCATGGTTGCCTGGGCAGCATGTCCCAAGGCTCAGAAGAATGAGTTAACCTCTGACCGCTATCTTAGGACTTGAAAACCCTAGTGAAACGGGATCAAGACCTTGAGCAGCTAAGACTGGGACTAGTGGTCCCAGCAGACCGGCCCACACCCTCCTGGCAGCATCGCCAGGAAGCCTTCGACAATTACCTGCGCCTGATCTATGGTTCTGGCCTGCTGGTGGGTGTGGGGCCTCTCCCAGCCCAGCCCTGACCCTGGCCCGTTCCCCTGCCCCCCAGGCCTCTGACACAACATCTGGTCCTACCCCTCCTAGGGTGTGCAGTCTGGAAGGGAGTCCTGGCAGTGGAACACCGGGACCTTCACAGTGGAGAGAGAGATCTGGGACATGTGTGCCCTGCCCAGAGCTGGCCCCTATCTCTGGCAGGCTGGGGTCAGCACTGAAGCCCAGACAGCACCAACAGCCCTGCCCCCTCAGGACGTCAGGGCCCTGGGCCAGCGCTTTGCCCGCCCTCCCCGAGTCTCCTTGCCCATCCCACCCACCTACCGGAGGGTGCATAGCACGGCATCCCAGGTGAACCCCTGCCCCTCCCCCTCCTCATCCCACCTCAGGCCCCTCCCTACCCATGCCCTGACCTCAGATCCCACCTCTGCCCCTATCCTGACCTCAAGTCCAGCCCCACCCTGACCTCAGGACCTGGTGACTCCTTCCATACCCTAGCTTCTGGCCTGCTCCTCCCTGAGCCACGACCTGGGTCTCAGCCTGGATCTGCAGCTGCAGTGGGAGCAGCTCCAAGAGACGACAACCACAGCCCTGGACCCACCGTTCTCCCACCTGGAGCACAGGGTGAGGGACCTAGGCAGGTGGCAGAGCTGGAGGGGTGCTGGGAGCTGTGCTCTGCTCTGAACTCCTGTCCCATCCCCAGATCCCTCTGCTGCAGAACAGACGACCCAAGTATCCTCCCTCTAACCTTGGGGGCTTCTTTCCTGCCACCACACGGCCTTATAAGGTGAGACCCCTCCCCACTCCCCCAGAGGCACCCCACGTCCGGGGTCCTACTTATTGTGTACCCCATCTCCCTTTTCCTTGCAAACCTCTGTGTCAGAATCTGACCTGGGCGCCATACCCACCTGCAGCCCGGAAGGCCAGCTTTAGCCCTCCCCTCCCCACCCTTTACCCCTGCCAGGCCCAGTTTAGGTATACAGGGGCTCCCTACTGCTCTGGGAGCTGAATGCCTCCCAGGCCTGAGCCTGGCCTAAGCCAGGGCTCCAGGGCTCCCAGAGCAGACAGCAGGCAAAGCCAGAGCCCCTGCCGGCTGCTTGTGCCTGCACAGCCCTCTCCCCAGTAGAAGTGCTGGGTAGGGTGGGTAGGGCCCCTTTGAACTTCTCCTGGAAGACTAGGGTCCCTGTTTTTTAGGGGACTAAAATACAGGGGAGCTGACTATCTTCCTACCCTTTCCCACACCAGATGCCCAGGCAAGCTTCAGGCCATGCCCCAACACATGTTTGGCACTGTCACCCACCAAGGAGGGCCCTGGACCCTTCTGGCTTGGGCAGCACCATTAAGCCCCCATTTTCCAAGCTCCTTCCTTCTTACCCTGCCCCCTCCCATGCTTCTTATATATGTCCCTGCTCCAGGGCTGGGGCCTGAGTCCTGTGGGGAACACATGGGCATGCCAGGCTCCCTGGGACAGCTGATCCTCACTGACCACCCTGCCCCCTGGTGTCTCAAGGCTCTCCCTGCTCATCTGTGTGTGGAAAGCAGAGGCTGCTCACCCAATCTAGCTCTTGCAGGCCTGGTGGGCACAGCAGCTGGTTGTGGAGGTGACTGCAGTGTTTGGGCTGGGGGAATTCAGGCTCTCAACCCCTGGTGTGCTCTACCTCCAGCTCTGCCCGAATCCCATCAGCTTCCCTGGCTGCGTGCCCAACTCTGTGGTGCTACAACAGATGTGGCTGCCTGCAGAGATCGGCCACCTGGGGTCCCTGGCCCAGCTTCCCTCCCAGACGAAATTCAAGGCAAGGGGGCTGGGCTGGGTGGCAGGGCAGGGCTCAGGAGGGCTCCGCTCTCCCCAGCCCACCGGATGACACATCTTGCACTCTCCCTTCTGCAGCCGGGTGTGAGCCAGTATGACCTGTGGCTGCATCGGCGTAGCAGGCGGTTCCGCACCCCGTGGCCAAGGAATCTCACCCAGTGGTTAGGAGAGGAGGAAGATGAGGAAGAGGAGTGGGAGGAGGAGCTGGACCTGGAGGCTGACTGGGAGGCTTTCTTGAGCCCTGAGACATCACAGGCTGACCAGGAGCTGGATTTTTTCCAACCGGGTGGGGTAGAGGTACAGGTCCACCCCCAGGCCACCTCGAGGGGGGGCTCGGCTCTGACATTCAGAGAGGCAGGGACTACAGTGGCCTCCACTCCCTCTAGACCTCTTCGGACTTGACCCTGCAGCCCCTCTATGAGGCCGCCAAGACCAAGCCCTCCCTTCACCCCGGGTACAACTACAGGCGTTCGCTCTGGGAAGACCGTTTTGGACATCTGCCCAAGTTCCTGCAGTTTTTGGTCTGCCAGAACTGGTTCAAAAAGCTGTTCCCTATCTTCACCCTGGAGGTTCGGGACTGTCTGGGAAGCATAGGCTAGGGTTGGGACAGGAGCACACCTGGTGTGGAGTGGGAGCCAAGGCCTCAGCATGCCCACCCCGCAGGCATACCCAGAGATGGGCACAGTGATGGGCCTGGCCTTAACGCTCATGGACCTGCTGAAGGAGGTCACATGGATGGACCGTGTGCACATCCTGCGTGCACTGCTGAGGCTGCTTCCTGACATGAGCAGCATCCTCCGAAGCCAGCTGCAAAGCGTGCTCGTGCAGTTGCTCAACATGGACCCGCCCCCCAGCCTCCAGGTGCGCCCCTTGACCCACCCCTGACCCTCCTCCCACAACACCCACCAAGCATACTTTCCTCATCTGCGCTCAGGACCGGACTCAGAGGCAATTCGTGATGCTGGCGTTGCAGCTGCTCCTGGCCTGCTCCCTGGAGTCCCGAGATGTGGTGCTGGAGCTTATGTCCTACTTCCTCTACTCCCCAGTCTCCTGCCAGTGAGTGTCGCTCCCGCTGCATCCCCCTCACCAGCTGGGAGGCCTCTGAGTAAGACACATATGTGTGTCCTAGGCCAGAGCTCAGGAAGCTGCTGGACAGTCTGGGCCTTCAGGACCCAGAAGGCTTCCTGTTCAAGGAGATGCTGACCTGGGTGAAGGACACCGATCTAAACTCCAAGGCTATGCTGCGTACACGCTGCTGCCAGAAGCTAGAGGAGCTGATCCAGCAGCTGCAGGTCTGGCCGGCAGGGCTGGGTGGGCCACCTGCGGGAAACTCTTGCCTTCTCCGAGGCTTTCCTGAAGTCCTGGGGGAGAGCCAGGTGAGGCCAGCAGGCTCTGTGCCTCACCCAGCTCTGGGCCTGGAGTCCTCCTTCCTGATGTATCTCTGGCCTCCTTGTCAGAGGAGGGGGAGCCTCTCCCCTGGGCTGGGGCTCAGGCCAAAGGGAGTCTTGGTGTCTGTGCAGGGGCTCCAGGAGCAAGGGCGCTTCCTCCCCACAGGTGGAGACCTTGCAGCCACCATCTGTAGCCCACTTGTCTGTGGTGCTGCCCAAGGTCTCAGATAGTACCTTGAAGCTTTCCTCTCCCAAGAAGACCACATCACGGGTTTCGATGGCCTCGATGACATCCTTGGGCACCTCCTGGTCATCCTCAAGCATGTCCAAGAGGCTCTTGCAGAGCTTGGAGATGCCCCTGATGGTGGTCTCACCTGCGCAGCCAGACCTGGCTGGCCTAAAGCTCCAGACCGAGCAGCTGCTGACGCAGATGCACATCCAGCACACCCAACGTGTTCTCGCAGACACACTGCAGAGCTTCCCTGAGACCGACCTGTACTCCTCAGTGCCCTCCACCCTGCCTGAGGTGCTGCCGCCACTCGAGAAGACAGACTGGTCAAAGGTGCAAATACTGGACCTAGGCCTCATCGACACGCTCAACTTATTCTGCAAGCAGCAGCGGGCACGGCAGCGTAGCTTGATCCCAGAGGCTGAACTCCCACCCCTGACGGTGCCCAACACGGTGGTGCCACCAGCTCGGGATCATTGGTGCGCTGGGTGCGGACATGGGCATGGATGTGGGCAGCGAGGGCCAAGTGGCCAGGCCTGGCTGAACCTGCCTCCTTACCCCCAGGCACCACCCCATCATGCGGCTTCAGGAGGCCACCATTCAGAAACGTGGGAGGAGATTGAGGGGTGAGTGGAGATGGGGGCGGAGACAGACCTGGCCCCACCCCTACCCACCACCTCACTTCATCACCTGCCCCAGGCCAGATGCCGTCCCGTGCTGGCCGCACCCTGGATGGCCCCATCCGGATGTTGAAGCTGCCGCTGCCACGAGTGGAGGTGCAGCCTTTCCCCCCAGGCTGGCCCAGGCCTGCCCACTCGCAGCCCCCGCTGCTCCTACAGCCTGCCCTGCAGCGCTACTTTGTGCTAGATGACACAGACCCTGACAGCTACAGCTGAGCTGGCTGGTGGCCATGCCCTCCACCCCCGCACCCTTCACCCCACCTTCCCTTCACCCCAAGTTGGCGAGTGGCAGCCTGCTTAGGTCTGCCATCAGCCTTTGGCCAAGGCCAGGTCTGGAATAAAGTCAAGAGGCTTCAGCAAGCTCGAGGCCATTTTCTTCCCTGGAGTGCTCTGGGGTGGGCAGGGAGGGCTGGCTGATGGCCTGAACCTGCAGGTAGCTAGTCGCATGTGGAAGGTGGGAGCTGGGGCATGATCAAGTCCCTGGTGGGTCAGCATCTGGGACTTGGTCAGCGTCTACAGAGCAGTGTTGGTGCTAGAAGTGCCTGTATAGGTACAGAGGAGACCCATAGAGTGGGGAGCACGTCCTCTCACACACTCAGCCAAAGATTATTGGTCATTCGCTGGGTGTTGAGATCAGAGACTGACCTTAGCGATGGTTCACAGGCCAGCCAATGGCCAGGAGTGGAAAGGAGTGAGGAAGGGTGTGGGTGACCACAGCTGTGTGTGGAGCAGGCGCCTTTGGTGTTAATCACGTGATTACAGGCATGAGCTACCACACCTGGCTCTTACCTTCATTCTGGAAAGGAGAAGAATTGATGAAGGAACCACATGCCTTCATCTGAGAAGCAGTAACGAGGCAGCATCCATTTGACCCTTCAACCTAAACGTCGTGAGAGATGGACCTTGTGAGGTGTGAGTCCCAGAAGCCCTTGCCCTCATGGCCTGCAGGGGACTGAGAAGACTGCCCATGGGGGCCTTGTGCACAATAGCTGTCTAGACTGCTTTTGGAAAGTTTCCCCAGCTTTTTATATCCCCCTATTGCCTTGCCTAAGCAGTAATTTCTTTCCTGTAAGTATTTTCAGCTTCTTTTTTTCTTTTTGGAGACAGAGTCTCGCTCTGTTGCCTAGGCTAGAGTGCCATGGCATTAGCCTAGCTCACAGCGTCAAACTCCTAGGCTCAAGCAATCCTTCTGCCTCAGCCTCCTGAGTAGCTGTGACTACAGGCATGTGCCACCATGCCAGGCTAATAGAGTGCCATGGCGTCTGCCTAGCTCATAGCAACCTCAAATTCTTGCGCTCAAGTGATCCTTCTGCCTCAGCCTCCTGAGTAGCTGGGACTACAGGCATGCACCACCATGTCTGGCTAATTTTTTATATATATTTTTAATTGGCCAATTAATTTCTTTCTATTTTTAGTAGAGACGGAGTCTCGCTCTTGCTCAGGCTGGTTTTGAACTCCTGACCTTGAGCGATCCTCCCACCTCAACCTCCCAGAGTGCTAGGATTACAGGTGTGAGCCACTGTGCCCAGCCTATTTTCAGCTTCTGACTTCAGAAGTTTCTTCTTGGTGGCTTTATGGTTAGAATTGGTCTTCCATACCTAGCCCATTATCTCCAGACTGTGCAGGGGCACTTGTCATGGGACCGCGAGTGGGCAGTTCTTTCCTAGGCCAGGCAGGGCCAGAAGTGCTAGACAGTGGGAGACTTGACTTTTTTATAACAGAAATTGTGCACAGTAAAACAAGAACTATGAGGCTATGGTGGACTGCTTCTACTAGTGTTTCATGTTTTAAATGATGAAAACAAGAAATGCTTTTTTATAAGGCTGGGCAGGGTGACTCATGCCTGTGATCCCAATGCTTTGGGAGGCCACGGTGGGAGGATCACTTGAAGCCACGAGTTTGAGACCAGACTGGGCAACATAGAGAGATCACATCTCTACAAAAGTTTTAAAAATCAGCCAGGCATGGTGGTGCACTCCTATATTCCCAGCTACTTGGGAGGCTGAGGCAGGAGGATTGAGGCTGCTGTGAACTGTGATTGTGCCACTGCACTCTAGCCTGGGCAACAGAGCAAGATCCTGTCTCTAAAAAAAATAAATAAATAAAAATACAAACTTGAGAAAGTACACAAAATTCAAACAGATCACAAAAAATGCTAAAATGCTATTATAAAGGGAAATGATTTATTTATTTACTTATTTATTTATTTTGAGACAGAGTCTCACTCTGTTGCCCAGGCTAGAGTGCCGTGCCCTCAGCCTAACTCACAGCAACTTCAAACTCCTGGGCTCAAGCGATCCTTCTGCCTCAGCCTCCCAAGTAGCTGGGACTACAGGCATGCACCACCATGCTCGGCTAATTTTTTCTATATATTTTTAGTTGGCCAATTAATTTGTTTCTATTTTTAGTAGAAATGGGGTCTCATTCTTGCTCAGTCTGGTCTCGAACTCCTGACATTGAGTGAACTGCCTGCCTCAGCCTCCCAGAGTGCTAGGATTACAGGCATGAGCCACCGTGCCCAGCTGGAAAATGGTATATTTATTAATATATATTAATATGTATTTTAAAATTAAGATGTCTATTCATATATATATATATACCATTAACAAAGTAAAAAAGTCAGGCCACAGAGTAGGAGGAGATAACTGCAATATGTGTAACTGTCAACCTAAATGACAGAGAATATTTATTTAAAAGAAAATAATATTTATCCAGAAATAGGATATTGCAAAGGGAATACACATGCACGCCATTGTAAATTATGCATATATTCACAGGACACAGGGGACTCCATCTCTTGAAAAGAAAATAAAAAGAAGGTGAAGATTTCTAAAGGGAAAATGAGGAGGATTACATATGTGTTTTCAGATCATTATCCTTGGCCACAAGGATCCATCACAAGGGTAATGCTAGGTTGAGCCTGGACAGGCAATTGCAGGACAGAAGTGTAAGGTTATGCTGGCCTTTGTGCAAGGCTGTGGTTTTTATAGAGTCTTTCATTTCATAATAGTTCTTGTTATCAGGCATTTATGCACCAGAACCCTTCTCCTCACGGCCTTTCTTGTCTCTGTTTGTCAGGGGGTTTTTTGTTCTTGTTAGTTTGTTTGTTTGTTTGTTTTTTGAGACAAGGTCTCATTCAACCTCAAACTCTCAAACTGCTGGGGTCAAGCAATCCTCCCACTATGGTCCTTATGTCATGGGCCAGAGTCAAGGTGTCTACCTCTGCTAGTTGT
This sequence comes from Mirza zaza, assembly GCA_008750895.1. NCBI lineage: Eukaryota > Metazoa > Chordata > Mammalia > Primates > Cheirogaleidae > Mirza > Mirza zaza. The sequence goes on from VSMD01034156.1 coordinate 48,958, forward strand.
CAAGTATACCTACACCAATTATATATTCAGGAACTAGAAAAATAACACCGGGATGGGCCCGTGGACCTACTGGGCCCACTGTGAGTCAGATGAGCTAAAACTCCTAAAATTCCATTTGTCAGGTAGTCACTGGTGGGCCATAGTGACAGTTTAGATAGATTCTCAGTGTGTCCCTCCAGTGCCCTCTACTGACAGAGCCTAGCATTGCACCAGCCACCAAAGGAGTAATGTTTACAGGGCCCAGCTACATTATCACAGAGTAGGCAATCAAGAGTGGACTGGCACTGTGTCTCAAAAAAAAAAAAAAAGTAGACTGGGAGTTGAAAGGCAATACGTTGATAACTGGAACAGGCACAGTTAACATGTAATTACGATAAAACCCAGTCACTCCCTTTCTAGGTATTTGCCCAAGGGAAACAAAAGCATATATTCACACAAAGACTTGCCCGTGCATGTTCATAGAAGCTTTATTTTTAATAGTGAAAACTACAAACAACCCAAATATCCTTTAATAGCTGAATAAATAAATTGTGCTATATTTCCACAGTAGAAAACTATTCAGCAGTTAAAAGAACTATTGAGGGCCGGGCGTGGTGGCTCATGCCTGTAATACTAGCATTCTGGGAGGCTGAAGTGGGTGGATCATTTGAGCTCAGGAGTTCAAGACCAGCCTAAGCAAGAGCGAGACCCCGTCTCTACTAAAAATAGAAGGAAATTAGCTGGGCAACTAAACATATATATATATATGTAACATATATATAAAATATATATATATATAAAATATATATATATATATATATATATATATATTAGTTGGGCATGGTGGCACATGCCTGTAGTCCCAGCTACTCAGGAGGCTGAGGCAGAAGGATCATTTGATCCTAAGAGTTTGAGGTATCTGTGAACTAGGCTGATGCCACGGCACTCTAGCCTGGGCAAAAGAGTGAGACTCTCTCTCTCAAAAAAAGTGTGAAATGTTAAAGAAGATCTTTAATATGGCTTGAAAACTCAACATCATAAAAACATTAATTTCTCCCATATGGACCTATTGATTCAAGCAGTCTCAACCAAAATTTAAGAAATTGCAAATATGTGTTTTCATATAACTTGACAAACTGATTTAAAAATGTTTATGAGGCCGGGCGCGGTGGCTCACACCTGTAATCCTAGCTCTCTGGGAGGCCGAGGTGGGCGGATTGTTTGAGCTCAGGAGTTCGAGACCAGCCTGAGCAAGAGCGAGACCTCATCTCTACTATAAACAGAAAGAAATTAATTGGCCAACTAATATATATAGAAAAAAAATTAGCCAGGCATGGTGGCGCATGCCTGTAGTCCCAGCTACTTGGGAGGCTGAGGCAGCAGGATTGCTTGAGCCCAGGAGTTTGAGGTTGCTGTGAGCTAGGCTGATGCCACGGCACTCACTCTAGCCTGGGCAATAAAGTGAGACTCTGTCTCAAAAAAAAAAAATGTTTATGAAATATAGAGTAAAGACCAGCCAGGCTACTCTTGGGAGGAATGACAAGTAGGGGAGCTTCCTCTACAAGACACCAGGACACAGAAGTGCTGTTGGTTCATGTATAAACATCCAGGCCAAGGGAACATCAACAGACAAAATTATAACAAATCAAGCTTAAAGATCTGAATTGGCTTTTATTTTTGATTCTAGAATTGGGCAACACCTCATTGATGAAACAGAATGAGTGTTCCTAGGAGCGCAGCCATGAAGGTGGCTTCCTAGACAGCAAAGGGCTGAAGAAACCAGAAACAGGGAACAGAAAGCAGATTGATCATCCCAAAGTTATTTTCCTTACTCAGGTTAAAAACAGAGGGCACTTCCTATTATGCTGGCTCAGGTTGGCTGGAATCTTCTGTTTCAACTTTCTTAAAACTGGCATGTTTTAAGTTTAGTTTGATTACATGGCACTTACCACAAGTGACTCCATTCTGGCCCAGCAGGTCTGCTATGGCCAGTGCAGGAGGCCAGTCCAGGACAACCTCTGTAGACTCTGTCTGGAAATAGTGTATGAAGTGTGGACAGCAGGCCCAGCTACATGTTTACTTAATACATGACTGAGAAGGTTCTAGTGATTATTAGGAAAAAGACAGCTGACATGGCCCGATTACAGGACGGGGGATGAACACAGAACATAAAATAACAACACAGACGCACATGAATGTGACAATGACTCAAGTGACCAATGCACCAGTCGCTTTATTTTTATACCCCCCAGACCCAAGGTTAGTTCCTTGTACAGGAGCATCTGAGCATATCAGTGATATCAGTCAATTCCGGAGTTGTTTCAAAAGGGAACAATTTCCCATGGTCTCAGACCTCAAAACGGTTACTTGAGGTGCCAGCGCTGGATATAACTCAAAAACCAAGGTCTAGATAAGCAATATTGAACAATGCAGCCATTAGAAGAACTTCTCGTGCTCTTTCCCAGCCAGCAGCTCTCTCCCAGCCAGCAGCTGACCCCCACGGTTGTGTCTGTCTTAGGTCATCTCCCCTATGGGGAGTCTTACCCATCATTGACTACCAACCATCATACGGGGCCGGACCTTGGGAATGTTCTTCTTATCTTTATGGCTTGCAGACTCCCACCACGGGGGCCCTCCATGTGGGAGCTGGGCAATATTTGCTTATGTGCAGAAATTCAGGCCTCTTGTTATGTCCCAAGGCAGTAACCGTGTCTGAAGAAAATGCTGGCTACTGCTGCGTCATGCAGCACATGTACATTACAGGTTATAGTGAATGATTAGTATAAGCCATAACACCAGAATCAGCCCCCAACAGACAGCTTTCTCAATAAACAGGACTGGGAAAAACTGGTTGTCCGTATGGGAAAAAAAATGAAACTTGACGCCTTTCTTATACAATATATGCACAAATTTCAATTCTAGGCAGATTAAGGGATTAAGGGCCTAAATGCTAAAAAGCAAAACCATAAAATTTTAAGATGATGATGTAGTAGAAAATCTTTATGACTTCAGGTTAGGAGAGATTTCTTACACATGATACAAACAGCAAAAACCCAACCACACACTATAAAGGGAAAGTGATAAATTTGACTAATTTAAAACTTCTGTTCTGGGCCAGGCACGGTGGCTCACGCCTGTAATCCTAGCACTCTGGGAGGCTGAGGCGGGCGGATTGCTCGAGGTCAGGAGTTCGAAACTAGCCTGAGCAAGAGTGAGACCCCGTCTCTACTATAAATTGGCCAACTAATATATATATAGAAAAAAATTAGCCAGGCATGGTGGCGCATGCCTGTAGTCCCAGCTACTCGGGAGGCTGAGGCAGCAGGATTGCTTGAGCCCAGGAGTTTGAGGTTGCTGTGAGCTAGGCTGACACCACGGCACTCACTCTAGCCTGGGCAACAAAATGAGACTCTGTCTCAAAAAAACCCAAAAACTTCTGTTCTTCAAAAGACACCAAAAAGAACATGAAAAAAAAAAAAGCCCAAATCTGGAAGATGTTTGCAACACATACATTTTGCAAAGAATTCATATTCTGATTGTATTTTAAACATTCTCTGAATCAACCTGAACAAGGCAAACAATTCAGTGAGAAAAAAAAGAGCAAAGTCTTATACTGATCAAAAAACTCTTAAGATGACCCTGATACCCGAGAGCTGAGCAAGAATGGCAAGTTCCTCTGGAATGGGTCAGGATCCCGGGGCTTGGCAACAGCAGCTGCTGATGCTTAGAACTGGCAGTGGATTTGGAGCTGTTTATACTATAATCAAATACATACATGTATTTATGTAGCAAGATTTCAGGGTGGGGGGAGGGAGTTAGACTGGGCTGATCATTCTAGGGGCATAGACTTGTATTTTTATGTTTTGGGGATGGGATGGGGTATCTTCTGTCGTAAGTTAGGTGGGATATGAACACACTTTTTTTTCCTGGTGAGTAGGACACCGGGAGGGTATTGAACTGCAAGGAGAAGGAGCCTCTCTTTCCTTTTGAGGCTTGTACTTTCTGACAAGGAAACTCCTAAAGGGCCAAGATACGTTTTGGTCCCATGATAGTTCAGGTTCCAGACTTCTTTCTTTTCTATTGTATTTATATACAGAAAGCCATTAATGAATTTATTATGCTCCAAGAGATATACATAAAAGGGAAAAAGGCATGAATGGGTGGTTCAGCAGTGAGAGACCATTGATGATAAGTATTTTGCCTGAAATCTTTCTTTATAATTATTTCAGGGGAGGAATAAGATAATCTCAGTCTTACTGGGGTGGGGGTGGGGGGTGTTCAGATGTTGCTCTTTCTCTTTTTTCTTGTTGTTTGGCATTTTTGCTTTTCTTTAAAAAAAAAAATGTTTTCAGGAAACATGAGCGTACTGCCAGTTAGAGTGGGGCAGGGAAGGCATAGGAGCTGGCCACCTCTCAGCTCCATGGCTGAGACAGGAAGCCCTGCTGTGAGTTTCTTAGACTTTTCACCTACTTCACTTATTAAGAAGCCATGAGGAGTTGTAAACTCTTGTTCAGGGAAGAAAGAACAGGGCAGGAGGAAAGAACCCAATGCCTTTAAAAACAAAATAAAACAAAAAAATCTTCATTTTTCTTTTTCCAGTATGGGTTTGGGGAGCCAAACCAAAGTGTGTGACTGTGAGCAAGTTCACTGAGAGGCATGACAGCATTGTTGAAGATGTCTTTCCATTGTGTCTGATTCTTTTATTTTCTTAAGTCAAGCCTTAACTATGAGCATACTTTGAGATGATACGGGTCTGTCAACAGAACCCTGTAAAAGGGCATGGACAACTTTTCAGATAATCCAGGAATGTCGAGACATGGTTAAATTTCTAGCTGATATTTAGTCATTCCCTCTTGAAATGTTGTTGGGATGGGTAATAAAAATGCCAGATTGTGGGAGTTAGGGCAGATGTTACCTGGAAATGCAGAAGGTAGCTGGGGGTACAAGTGGATGTTTGTTGAGACTGAAGGAAGAGCTGGAAGGAAGACACAAAAAGCAACCAGATGCCCAAAGCCTGGTATGTGAAAAAGAGCTGGTGTCTGTCTTGTGGTATTGCCATTCTTGCTAATACCCATTTGCCTAGATTGTTCTGATTTTCATGTCATATTCAATTGACTATCCTAGATGAGACTCTAGTTTACAGGCAGTGAGGAATTGTTTCTTCATGGTAAATTCCCTTTCAGCAACTTCAAAGGAACAGGAAAGTAGCAATCTTGGGCTAGGGAAAGAGAAAGAAACAGCAGCTCACTTCCTGTGTGTGTGCACACATGTGCCTATGTAGTGTATGTAAATACTTGACTGTGGCTCAGATCCACAGGGCAGCAGGGAGAGAAGAAATAACTCCGTATCTGATGGGAGCAAGGGGTGGCACAGGGATGGTGTCTAAGAATTGGAGAACTTCCTAACTCCACCTTAACTTAAGCGAACTCTATATACTGAGTACCATTTGAGGGTTGTCTTTTAATGGTTGTTGGTGGTGGGGGGTTTCTTTTTTAGACTGGAATGCTTACATGAGAAAGGGCTCCAGGAAAGGTTAGGGCAGGTGAGTGAGACAGTCAATAGCCTGGTATGACTTGAGTCCATTGTGTTATTTCTTGACAAGTGTCCTCCCCTATTTGATTCAAATTCCATGAGTGACTCGTCTTTCTCCAAGAAAGGGACTGAGAGTGGTCCCTAGCAACTGAGGCTTTGGTAAGCTTGCAAAGGGCTCCTCTTTCAGGCTGCCTTTGGTAGTTGTGTTTTTATCAGTTTCTTTCTTTGCACCTCGACTTACCTCTGAATCAGAAAGCAAGCCCAGCAGGTAGAGGAGGGTTCTCTGCTTGGTGTTGCCTGATCTAACCAGGGAGACTGGCTGGTCGCCCACTGTCTGCTAGAGGGGAGGGCCAGCAGGTGTCGGTATGAACTCAGGAATAGAAACACGAGGCCTTTAAAATTAGAGAGGGAGAAAAATCCATGATGCATACCTGTAACCCCTTAGAACCCAAGTGCCAGAATTAATTCCTAGATGCTGCTTCTGTTTGAAAAAGTCACTGCTTTTACACTTGAAAAAACACACACACGAAAAATGTTCATGAATAATGTTTTTTGGCTTTAAGAAATTGTTTGGTGTTTTACTGTTTCCTTTGATTGCCATTCCACCAGTAAATTGTTGGTTGATTTGCACTGCACACTGGGGTTGGGTTGGGGGGTGGGGGGCTTAAACAGAGCTGAACTTGGGCTTGCTCAGGAAGTGGACCAGGGAATGTGGAGGTCATTGATATTTCCTGGGGCAAAGGAGTGGGAGGTAGTTTTTCTCTCCCCAGCCCATTCCTGGCAGCACCTGTCACCAGCCTGGTAGAAAGCCAGCCCTTTCTCTTCTGTGAGCATCTCATCAATGTCCAACAGCAGGTGGAAAAAAGGGGGACGAAAAGCAGACCTATTTTTCTCTCCCCCATATTTTTCCAAATTTTACTGTGCCAAATGTTTTAAACTTTGCAAATATAATTCTACTGAAATTTCATTAATCAAGAACTGGTTCGTGGCCAGGCGCGGTGGCTCACGCCTGTAATCCTAGCTCTCTGGGAGGCCGAGGTGGGCGGATCATTTGAGCTCAGGAGTTCGAGACCAGCCTGAGCAAGAGCGAGACCCCATCTCTACTATAAACGGAAAGAAATTAATTGGCCAACGAATATATATAGAAAAAAATTAGCCGGGCATGGTGGCGCATGCCTGTAGTCCCAGTTGCTTGGGAGGCTGAGGCAGCAGGATTGCTTGAGCCCAGGAGTTTGAGGTTTCTGTGAGCTAGGCTAATGCCACGGCACTCACTCTAGCCTGAGCAATAAAGTGAGACTCTGTCTCAAAAAAAAAAAAAAGAACTGGTTCATGTAACCAGTTTGCTTTTTTAGCTATAGAAAAAACAATAGAGATCTCTTAAGGGCATCCAGCCTTGCTGAGCTCACCTTTTTTCCTGAAGAATGTGTAGGAGTGAAATACGAACAATTCACCCAGTCTCTCCACTCTAATTTTCAGGCTGCACTGCATTAAACCCAACTCACTAATACAGAGAGTTTTTGCACCCTAGTCCTCCATGGGCCAAGTAAGTTTCAGAAGCATTAAAAAAATAGTTGAAGTATATCACTTCTCACCAAATGGGTAGTCAGTTGGCTGTTTGTCCCTTGTCTTTTTATTTATTCCATAATTATGTTTGTGCTTTTCATTTTGTAAACAGTTATGAAACGTGCATTTTTATTTTGTTTTAAAAGAAAATTTTGATTCAGTCTTTTCAAGACCTGTTCCATTTTCAATTTCTTCTTAGGAGAAAAAAAAGTTACCAGTTAATTTGTTTTGAAATATTTAGGCATTCTTTGAGTTGTAAAATTGTGATGCAGGGATTTGTGAATGAAACATTCACATGTGAAAGAACATTCACTAGTTACCTGCTTAAGCAGAATAAAGTTGTGTATATGTACATAAAATGTAGTAATCTTAACTCCATTGTGCAGTGCCTTTTAGATGTTCTGCTTTTTATAAAGTCTTCAAATTTTTGCATATATATTATATATATGATGTAATGTTATAGAAATATATGTATAATATACATATTTTTTCCAGTGGTATCTGATAGCTCTGTATTTTGTTATGGAAGTTGAAAGAAAAAAAGTATTTTACCTCAGAAATTAAAGTTAAATAAAAAAATGCTTTTAAGTAAAAAAAAAAGCTCTAAAGACTGGGTGGGTGTGGTGGTTCACGCCTGTACTGCCAGCACTTTGGGAGGTTGAGGTGGGAGAATTACTTAAGGCCAGAAGTTTGAGGCCATACTGGACAACATAGTGAGATCTTGTCCCTATGAAAATAAAAAAATTAGCCAGGCATGGCACACACCTGCAGTCCCAGCTACTCTGGAGGGGGACTACTTCAGGAGGCTGAGTGAGATAGGAGGATTGCTTGAGCCCAGGAGTTTGAGGCTGCAGTGAGCTATGATCATGCTACTGCGCTCCAGCCTGGGTGACAGAACAAGATCTTATCTATAAATAAATAAATAAATAAAAGTAAAAAAAGTTCAGCCTCATTAGTAATCAAGGAAATTCAAATTAAAACCACAATGGAATACCTCCTCACACCCCTCAGAGTATGGTGTGTATGATGAAAAGTAAAAGGAACTCTGATCTATCTCTGGCCTTTGTCCCTAGTTCATGGAGTTGGCCTCTAAGTCCCTGGAGTTTCTCAGATAGGAGTGTCTTTGTTATTTATGGCAGGCCCTGGCAATTTACACTAATGAGGGACTCAGATGTCCAGAAAGAGGGGAGGGGCTGGAGGCTGAGCCCAGTCATGCAGCTGATGTGTCAATAAATCCTGCCTGCATATTAGTACCCCATAGAAATGCTGAACACAGCTCAGCGAGCGCCCTGATGTGCACCGTCACGCGGGGTGGGTGATCTGCTCCGATTCCATGGGATAGGACACAGAGGCGTTGTGACCAGGGTCTTCTCAGACTTTGCCCTGCATAGCTCTTCTTTTGTCTGTTCTAGTATGTCTCCTTTTTTGCTATAAAAAGACTTATTGTTGGCCGGGCGCGGTGGCTCTCGCCTGTAATCCTAACACTCTGGGAGGCCGAGGCGGGCGGATTGTTCGAGGTCAGGAGTTCGAAACCAGCCTGAGCGATACCCCGTCTCTACCAAAAATAGAAAGAAATTAATTGACCAACTAAAATATATATATACACAAAAAATTAGCCGGGCATGGCGGCGCGTGCCTGTAGTCCCAGCTCCTGGGGAGGCTGAGGCAGGAGGATCGCTGAGCCCAGGAGTTTGAGGTTTCTGTGAGCTAGGCTAATGCCACGGCACTCACTCTAGCCTGGGCAACAAAGTGAGACTCTGTCTCAAAAAAAAAAAAAAAAGAAAGACTTATTGTAAATATAGTGCTTTTCTGAGTCCTGTGAGTTATTCTAGTGAATTATTAAACCTGAGAGAACAGTGGGGACCTTTGAATTTGTAGCCATTTGGTTGGGATGAGGGTGGCTCTGGAGACCCCAAACTTGTGGCTGGTGTCTGAAGGGAGGGAAGTCTTGGGGAAGACATCCCCTCAACTACCTCCAGTAGTTAGTGTCAGAAGTCAGTGCAGAAGGTAAATTGGTACAACTCTTTTGGAAAATTGTCTGGCATAACCAACAAGTGCATAGCCTTGATCCTGGAGACACTCTTGCACGTGTACACCAGGAGACATTTTAAAAAATGTTCTTAGTAGCATTTGTTTTTGTTTTTGTTTGCTCTGTCACCTGGTGTAGAGTGACAGAGCAAACAAAACAAGTTTGCATCATGGCTTACTGCAAACTCCTGGGCTCAAGTGATCCTCCTGCCTCAGCCTCCTGAATAGCTGGGACTACAGGTGCACACCACCACACCTGGCTAATTTTTCCATTTTTAGTAGAGATGGGGTATTGGTCTTGCTCAGGCTGGTCATGAATTCCTGGCCTCAAGCAATCCTCCAGCCTTGGCCTCCCAGAGTGCTAGGATTATAGGCGTGAGCCACCGAGCTTGGCCTTAGTAGCATTTTTCATAATAGAAAAACTGGTAACAATCCTAATGTCCAGAAACACTGAAATGGATATATTTATTAGTCACATAGCATTTGCCAGACCCCTCGGAAGCTAAAGGAATGGATGGACAGGTGTGGTGCCTCACGCCTGAAATCCTAGCACTCTGGGAGGCTGAGGCGGGAGGATACCTTGAGGCCAGGGGTTCGAGACCAGCCTGAGCAAGAGTGAGACCCCGTCTCTACTAAAAATATAAAGAAATTACTTTGGCCGGGCGCGGTGGCTCAAGCCTGTAATCCTAGCTCTCTGGGAGGCCGAGATGGGCGGATCGTTTGAGCTCAGGAGTTCGAGACTAGCCTGAGCAAGAGCGAGACCCCATCTCTACTATAAATAGAAAGAAATTAATTGGCCAACTAATATATATATAGAAAAAATTAGCCGGGCATGGTGGCACATGCCTGTAGTCCCAGCTACTTGGGAGGCTGAGGCAGCAGGATTGCTTGAGCCCAGGAGTTTGAGGTTGCTGTGAGCTAGGCTGACGC
>VSMD01034158.1:0-42488 GCA_008750895.1 Mirza zaza
GACTACAGGCATGTGCCACCATGCCCGGCTCATTTTTTCTATATATATATTAGTTGGCCAATTAATTTCTTTCTATTTATAGTAGAGATGGGGTCTTGCTCTTGCTCAGGCTGGTCTCGAACTCCTGAGCTCAAACGATCCGCCCACCTCGGCCTCCCAGAGAGCTAGGATTACAGGCTTGAGCCACCGCGCCCGGCCAATTTTCTGTATTTTTTATAGTAGCCATCCCAATGCATGCGAAGTGGTATCTCATTGTGGTTTTGATTTACTTTTCCCTAATAATTCGTGATATTGAGCATCTTTTCAGGTACTTACTGGCCATTTTTATCTTCTTTGAAGAAATGTCTACTCAAGTCCTTAGCCCATTTTTCTAATTTAGTTGATTTTTTTGTTGCTGAGTTGTATGAATTCTTTAATATATTCTAGATATGAATCCCTTATTGGATAAAGGATTTTCAAATATTTTCTTCCATTCTGTGGGTTGAATTTTCACTCTGTTGGTCATGTTCTTTAGCACACAAAATAAATTTCTTTGTGTATTCCAAAGTTTCCACAATAAACATGTAGTATTTTTTCAATAGAGGGAAAAATGTGTTCAACTCTGTATGATGCTTATCAAGATGTTTTATGATATGAAGATCTGCATATGTAAGGTAGTACTGCTAATTAGAACACAAGAATCTCAGTTATAAATACAAGCAGATAACAATGAAAAAAATACACATCCAAAACAGAAAGATCAGAAAAAAAACAAACAATATTGTCATTTTCTCTGGATGGTGAGATTATGGGTGAAATTTTTATTCTTTCTATTTTCCTGCATTTTCTAACTTCCAATTATAAATACACTTCACTTTTAAATTTAGAAGAAGAACTATTGAGATTTAAAGGGAGAAAAAAAGAAAACATCATGGGCATCTAGACACTCAAGCATGAAATAAATCTTTCAACGCCACAAAGAAACGCAAAGATGTGTTTTGGTGCCTTCCCCTGTCCTAAGGATCTCACTGCCCCAACTTTTTGCAAAGAGCAGCTGAGGTCCCTCCCTGAGCACCCAGGCATTGAGAGTAGGGTGTGGGGACCTTCTCAGCACCCATCCATCTCTTCAGAGGCCTGGTCTTCAATACACTTTTCTAGCTTTTTTTTTGGTCTCACAAGGCAGAACAAAGAGCAAATTTTCACAGGGGACGAAAGTTTATAGTTCTATGTCTGAAGACAATGGTGACTAAAAACTGCTACTGCTTTTATTAAAAAGAGAATTTGCAGATGATAAACATTTTCTTTTATTAAGCTCTGCATTAGCTTGCTTCAAAGTAGGAAACTCAGCAAACACTTTCATATGCTAATTTCCAGAATAAAAGAGCAGAGATAAATGACCCTTCTCAAGCAAAGAACTGTAAACAAACAGGGTCTTAATTCCTGATTTCATTACCTCTCCTTTGCCTGTTCTGGGCAGTAGCCAGTGTGTGCGTGTGTGTATCTGTACAGCCAAGGTGTGTGGACGCCCTGCTCCTGCTGGAGTAATTAGCTGGCCCTAGGCTGTATTTGACGGCCAGACTGCAGGCATCCTTGAAGGCAGGGAACAGTACTTTTAAACCTGGATGGTGCAGGTTACAATCTGGAGGCCGAAGCAGTCACCTGGTTGTGTCACCCCAGGAAAGTCATTTCATTTCTCTGTGGTTTAGTCTTCAGAGAAGAGTCCAGAAACACTGTTTGTCCTCCACTTAAGAGACTGCCTGGTCCTCTCACTTAGTTCAGGTCTCTGCTCAAAACCACCTCCTCCCTAGCAATGCCTCTGTATCTCCCAGCCCCTGCCCAGACTTCCTTGTTCTTCACTGAGCCCATCGCTTGCTGCCATCATGCTACATAATTATTTACTTCCTTATTTATGTTCTGTCTCTCCCATAGAATATAAGGTCAACGTCGGCAGGTCTCGTCTTGTTATCATCAGCTACTCAGCGTCTAGCACAGTGCCTGGCACCTGGTAGATGCTCAGTAAGTATTTTGCATGATTCAATGAATAAATCATTCAATGAATCCATCATTAAATTAAGGTAGCTTCTACCTCTTTCATGGAATTGTTCTGAGGATAACTTGAGAATGTTTCCGTACTTTAAATTTCTATATACTTTTCAGATATTGTTCATCTTTGTATCCTCAGTGTCTAACTTAGTACCTTGCATATACTTGGTAATTGGTAAATCTGGTGAATGGGTGAATAATACATTTTTATAGTCAACTTCCAACCATCTGCATTAATAAATGGGAAATGGGCAATGAATACTTTGAAAGAGAAGCTAATCTAAAAATAATCTCTATTGGTGGGAACCTGTAGCACATTATTGATAGCTTGATGTCCCAATAGCCACAAGCCCAGTCTGTGATCTGGGAGCGGTTCTGCACGCAGCGTACCTGATGATTCACGCTTCAGACATTTCAAGTCCCCTTGACCATGTGTTCCTGCTGCCTTTTGAATCGTGGCCTGGCCTGAGTTTCGCCATCCCTTCCCTTCAGCTCTGATTTACAGGACCTTTTCCGAGAGCCAGAGGCGTCTAGGGGCGGCCAGAGCAGGCGCAGGCGCCCGTCCCCCTGGTGGAAAAGCCTGGACGGGGAGGATGGGCGGCCGACTTCAGCACAGTATGTTCCCTTCGACTAGGCTGTGGCTTTTCCCTGGGACCTCCAGGCTCTCCTGCAGAGCGGAAAGCTTCCTGGAACCCTTTGCTTCCTCCTCCTGTGACTTATTACAGCCGCTGCCAGCAGCTCTCATTTATTTCTCAAGCCTGATTTTGCACCGTTCATGAATTGTCTCGTTTGAGGCTCACTGTGACCCTTGGAGGTCAGTAGAGTTATTCTCCTCTTAAAGATGAGGAAATGAGGTTCAGAGAGGTACGATTTTTGCCCAGGATGGCGCAGCCAGGCTGTGGCCCAGCACTGGCCCAATTCAGCACTCCTGCCCCTCCCACCGTCTCAAAAAGCAAACATTACTTTTAAATAGGTGTTTTGTGCAAGTTCACTGGATTCTTAGAGGAAGTTTTATTGGCACTTAGGAGGACATTTCCATGCAGTAGTGAAGACCAGTTAGAAGATGGGATTCAGCATACCAAAATTGGGTAGGAAGTTAAACGACAGACTGAGTCCGGTTACGTTTTGCTCAGACCAATATTCATGTCGGTTTGTGTCTCCAATCAATGCATATTTATTGAGTGCCTGCTCTGTGTCCAGCACTGTTTTAGGCAGTGGGGAGACAGCAGTGGACAAAACTGACAGATTTTCACCCAAAATATCTTATGTCCTAGCAGGGGACACACAAACAGAGGCGATGGGGGAGTATAGAGAAGGTTAGCTGGCAAGAGGGAAAAATGAAGCAGGGAAGCGGATGGGAGCCCGAGGTTGCAGGGGTGTTCAGGAAAGGCCTCACTGAGAAGGAGGTATTTGAGGAAGGCTCTGAACAAAGCCAAGGGAGTGAGCCACACAGACACAGACAGGAAGAGTGGTTCAGGCAGAGACAAGCTCTGGCTCACAGGCGCCGGGGCAGAAACGTGCCTGGAGCAGTGGAGAATCAGCAACTGCCAGCGTGGCTGGAGGAGACGAGGAAATAAGGTGAGACGTCAGAGGGAGGTTTAGACCATATTAGGCAGGGTCCAAAGAGAGCATTCAAAGGGTCCATGACCTGGGCTGGGAAAAGAATCACAGCTGCATTTTCACATCCAATGTGATGGGCATATTGCCTTGCCTAGACCACCCATGACCGAAATGTTCTTATTCTAGTCGAGCAACTATAACCTTCACCCTAATAGGTCTTTCCAAAGTAAACCTTAATATATCCATATCTTCTAAAGTATTTTAACTATATACTTCACTAATAACAGAATGCATGTATACCTATATCCCAATTTGTTTTTTAATAGTTTGATAACCGTGTTCCAATAGAATTGATGTTATCAGTTGAATTTTATGTCTCCCGAAAGTTAAAAGTTGCAGCCCTAATCCCTAAGGTGATGGCATTTGGAGATAGGGCCTTTGGGAGGTACTTAAATCATGTTGGTGGGGCCCTCTTGATAGGATTAGTGCCCTTATAAAAGGAGGGGGAGAGCAGAGACCATGTGAGAATATAGCAAGAAGGTGCTGTCTACAAGCCAGGAAGAGAGCCTTCACCAGAACTTGACCAAACTGGCACCCAGATCTCAGACTGTGGTAAATAAATTTCATCTGTGGTATGTGTTGTCACAGTTCAAGCAGACCCAAACCACTGGTTTCCTTTGAAATCCTGTATATTTTATTTTATGCATTTAAAAACTTCCTGAAAAGGGAATCTGTGGACTTCTTCATACATCCAGAGGGTTCCAGAGCACACAAAGTTTAAGAATCCCTTTTTGTGGAGTCTTTTGAATCATTACAAGAACATGGACTTGTATTCCAGGTGGGAAAGGAAGCGTTTGTGAGTGGCGGGAGCAGAAGTATTCCTGAGCTGATGTATGCTTGTTGATAGAATCAGAGTGACTCTTGACAGCAGATTTTGAGCAAAAACAAAGAGACCAGTTTGCAAGCCACTATAGTCCAAGCAAGAGATGACAATGGCTTAGACTAGGGTGGTATTTTTGCTTTTTCCCTGATCAACCATTAACTCCTGAGTGAGAGGATAACAAGACCAAGACAAAACCAAGCCATGAATGGCTGCAGAGTTCATTGAAGGGTGGCTGCAGAGAGTGTGGCTAGGGGAGGAGGCAGTGATTATAGCAGAGGAGCTGGGTACCTATTTCTATAATGGCAAATAACCTTGAAATGAAATAACCTTTCATTGCTAAAACATTGTAAAAATCCATTTATGGAGCAGCCCAAGGAAGGCAAATGAGACAGTGGAATTAACAGTAATTAATTCCAATTAAATCCATCCTGAGTACCTGGACACACCCCTCTCCCAACTCCCTAGCCCTCTCCTCTTTCTCCCTAAGCCTCACTCATCACAGATCTGCCTTTCTGATAAGATCAGACTCTTTCAAAACCAGTTCAACAGGTACAGAATAGTGGCACACTGGGCTAGGCACAGCTGAGGAGGCAAGGACAGAGTTCCTGAGGCATACAGTCATGACAGCTACACAACTCAAGCAAGGACGTATCATGGGAGCAAACATTGAAAGTACTGTTAGGCCACAGGACCTGGGACACGTCACTGCCAGGGTAGGCTTTGCCTGGCCCTTGAAGAATGAGCTGTCTGGGAGCTTCTTTTAAGCAAGAGGGGCTTCTTACTCATCTTCTCAGCTCTACGTCTGGCTTGCGCCTGCTGCACAAGGAACAGAGCAATCGCAGGTGACATGTAAATGAGTGAGCACATCTATGACCCATGTGGATCAAATCCAGTCTGCTGCCTGATGTATAGCCCACAAGCTAAGAATGAGCCTTATATTTTTAAATGGTTGAAAAAAATCAAAAGATTCTCTTTAATGATGTGTAATTTTAATTTATGATATTCAAATTCAATATCCATAAATAAAGTTTAATTGGAACATAGCCATGCTCTTTCATTTACATATTATCTGCAGCTGTTTTGGAGTTACAACAGCAGAACTGAGCAGTTATAACAGAGACCACATGGTCCAAAGGCCTAAAATATTTACAATCTGGCCCTTTACAGAAAAGTTTGCTGACCTCTGGTCTGTGTGAATGGCTTTCCCTAGAATTGTGCAGTGCACAACCTATGCCACCAAACATGGCAGCCTTGGCCCAAGATCTTGATCCTGGTTCCTGTTTGGTTTCTACCTTGTGCACACTTTACCTGGACCTACACCATATGCCTTATTCATCGTCAGCGACTTTGTACACACTGCTCAGACTGCAGGAACCCTCCTACCAGGTCATCCCACCACTGGGACTCCTTCTCATCCTTCAGGTCTCAGCTCAGATGCCTTTCCTCAAAAAAGCTTTCACTGACCATTTACTCAGTGCCCTGATTTATTTTCTTCCGACCATTTATCGCTACCTGAAATTATCTTGTCTGTGCATTTGTAAACTTGCTTCTGTCCGTCCTCCCCTTCTAGAATGCACATTCCAGCAGATGAAGCACTTGGTCTTGTCACTGCTGTATCTCCAGCACCCAGAATAGTGCCTGACACTTGGCAAAAGCTCAACGAATATTTCTCAAATGAGTTTAAAAATTCTATGCCAATAAAAACCTTTAAAATACTCAGGGACAAGCGAGCTTATTATTTAATCTCTACTTTTATGTATGTTTGAAATTTTTCTTTAAAAAACAAAAACAAAATTTTGCACACAACCAGGTATAAACTACCATTCAGGTGTAAAAGCAAAATAAAAACATTTGAAACATAAAGCAGATAAACAAAAGCCACGAGTCAACACCAGGGCAAATTACAGACTCATGCCTACAACTACTCTTCTGTGTCTTTTGCTGGGAGGCTGAGGGGCTGGGAATAACAAATGCAGAGTGTCTCACAGAAAAGCAGTGAAATAGGCAAGACTCTTTCAGTTGCAATTGTCAAAAACCAAATTCAGACTCATTTAAGCAAAACAAAACTATATATATATTTCAGTTCACAAAACTGAAAAGTCCAAGGACACACTTTCTTAAGGTACAGTGGCATCTAGAGGTCAAAATGCCATCTCCAGGACTCAGACTCCGAGCTGCTCAGCTTGCCAGACTTCACCGTCAGAAAGGCTCTCTGTGCTGCTGACTCTCACGATCCCCAGAGAAGCATATGTTTCCTCCGGGACTGTCAGAATTGCCTAGCTTGGGTCACATGCTCCCAAACCCATCACTGGGCCAAAAATGGGCCTCAGCTGTGGAGGTGGGTGTGTGGGAGACATAGCCTACCCAACTCCTAGCCCATCTCTGAGCAGAATATTGTGGAACAATGGAAGAAGGATTTTTTCCCCCAAAGAAGGAGACCCTGGACACATGGAAAGGGTCTTGCTGCCAGGACCAGCCTTCTGACTCTAGACCAGAGGAGGACAGAGATCAGGAAACTGGCTCTGGGGGTTCAGCTAGGCAGGTGGGGCCCAGCCAAAGAGTATTCAGCTCAGAAGCTGTTCTTGGGTCACTCCGAGATAGTACTAGGTGGCTCAGGACAAGGAACAAGGGCATGGTACCACTCAGATCCAAGGTGGAGAGAACCAAGCTAAACTTCAGTCCTAGGGACAAAGCCAGGGCCAAGGGCACTTACAAACGAAGCCAGAGCTTTTGACTCAGGTCAGCCCCGGTACCCACAGACTGGCTCTTGTGTCTCCAGATCCTGAGCGGTGCAGACACTCAAAGAAGGGACAGGTCAAGTGACAGATGTGAGTGCCTTCTCACCTGCCTGGTGCGGGACCTGGAGCTCGGCCATGATGGAGGCTCAGTGCTTTCTGCAATTTGTCCTCATGGCAGCTGAGGCAGGAGAAGAAGGAGCTTAAGACAGAGGAGCTTTGACCTTTATGCAGTCAAAAAGGACATGCTGGGGCCTTAGAAAACAGAGGAGAAAGAGAGAGAAATACTAAGAAGGAGGGAAACTGGGGTTCTAAATGAATCTCTGTCCCGCCTCCCCTCTCCCGATTAGCTTTCTCGGCAAGGGAGGAAGAGATGCCTTCCATGCAGATGGGCCCCCGGCTTTCTCACCTATGCAAAGGGGAGAGGAACAGCATGTGCCTCGTGGGGTTACCGTATGGAGTGAAGGAGATAATTCACGTAAAGCAATTAGCACAATGCCCGGCACATCACAAGCATTCAGTAAGTGTTTATTTCTCAGGAGTTACAGAAGTAGTGGTGCTAAATATGAGCTGGGAATGAATGAATGAATGAGCAAATGAATTCATTCACAGGTAGCTCACGCGGCACCCTTCAAAATGACATATCCCTCTTACTTACACAAAGCGAAGTTCCTCTTATTATTTTTCTAGTTAACCAAAAAAAAAAAAATCCAATTTGAGCAAACTCTGCATCAGCCTCTTGTTGCATCCTGTGCAAACGGCTTTCTTAATTAAAAGATCTTAATCACAGCGCAGCTTTTCCCAGAGAGCCTCCCAGGAGGAGGCAAGATCTGCCAGGGCGGGTCCGCGAAGCATCCAAGGGAGAGAGTCGCCTACCTCTGCCGGTGCCTGGGCAGGTCCTCTGCACGAGGCTCCCTCGTCCCCAGTGCCACGTCCCCCCTCCTTGCTGGCATCACCGCTCTCCCTTCTCTTCCTTGCAATCTTCATTCTCTTGAGACTTACTCTCTTTCTTCTTCACCCTCTTGACACCTCTGTCTCAGCCTCTCTCATTCTAACACTAGGTCACCCCGACCTCTGTGTCTCCCTCCGTCTCTTCCCCCTCCAGCGGCTCTAGGTGTGGAGGCTGGAGCAGGTGCCACCTCCGCAGCCTTTGGAGTTGGTTGGTTACTATGGAGGCTCCTTCGCAAACTAAAATAGGCTTGTTTGATAATTGCATCCTTGGATGACCCTTGGGCTTCCCCCGGGGGACTTTCTTCTCCTCCCTCCTTCCATCTTCCTCATACCCAAGCCTCATCTGCTGCCTCCTTCAAGATGTGGGCATACAGCCCCAAACTTCCCTCCTTCAAGATGTTTGATCATGATGCTGCTGATGGCAAAGTCCTCCTACCTTGTACAGAACCGTCCCAACGCCCAGCCTCTGGGGATCTCATTAGCACAGCCGCATTGAGCACTTGCTGGCCCGTGACAGTGTGGTGGCCCTCAGAGATCCCCAGCACCACGAATCTATTTTGATCTGCCCCCTCCTTGCTGGGAGCAGCTGGGTAAGAGCGGAGTGACCAAAGTTGGTGTGGCTGTCCGTGGGGCCACATTTGAACAGAGGGTAGTACAGCTTCATTTGGCATTTTTCGGACCAAAGGAGTGGCCTGAGCACAGTTTATAAATAGGAAGGGTTTGGTCCAGATGTCCAAGAGAATGCAGATGAATAACTAATTTGGGGCGTCTGGGACAAGGTTCAAGGTTGAAGTCGGGGAGCTGGTGGTTGAGCTCTGGGACCTACGCAGGTGGGGAGAACCCTCAGCCACTTCCAGATGGCCAGTTGGATCTTCAGGGTGCTCCTCCAGATTGACATGAATGCGGATGGGCCACCAGTGCGTGTCAGTCAGGTGGGTTGGGAAGGAGGGGACAATATTTTAAACTTAAAAAGGACCATAAAGGTCTCCTATTCTAGTGTTTTTCATATATATTTTTAAGCTTCGGAACTTTCTTCAAACAAAATATTGTGCAAATGCCCCAAAGAGATGTTCTCTGACTTACTTCATCTACCAATTCAGAGAGGTATTGCCTGGCTTATATAAATCATCATTTTTACAGGTCAAAAATGGAAGACTTAATAGACATGCTTCAGGATACATTTCTATCAATTGTATAGCAGCACTTGCAGACTGACGACCACTCCTACTTTAAACATAAGCAACAACAAAGTTTGCACTGGATTCGATGTCTTTTTCCTTCCGTGAACATCAAACAAACTTTCAGCCTTAGTGTCGATGGTGGTTTTCCGGTCGTGACCAGAACATGGTAGAAGGGTCAAACACACTCTAGACTGAGGAAACACGAGCAGGTGCTCTGGGGGAGCCCACGTTGTCCCAGAGATAAACAGGGGAAAGTGCGCGTTCATGTGGATATCATTTCTCCCCCATTTAGAACTAGTTTCACAAGGCAGAGTTTGTGCGAGCAAATGCTTCATAACCCAGCAAGCATCTATCTACAGAAAAAGATGAAAAGTGAATGATGAAGAAGAAGAAAGGAGACAGGAGTGGAATGGGAAGGTGGGTGGGAGGCCCTGCTTGTCGCCCCCACCCCAGGCGTCCTCAGCCTGCCATGGCCCAGGGCTCCCGGGAAGAACAATGAGAAGACCAACCCCAAGCAGGAGCCCCTCCACAGCACCCCGGGGAACCCCGTGACTGTGTTTTAGATTTTATTTATTATTAAATACATGTTACTTATTACACAAATGATGGCAATCCATTGGATGAAATAACAGAAATTACAGATAAAAAAGAAAATTATATGTTCTGATAGCCATTGGTAACAGCTTGATGCATTTCCTTCCGATCATTTTTCAAAGAAATATTTTATATCCTCAAAAGATGTAAACATTTAAAGATGTACATGCATATCTTTTTAATAAGTACATTGCACATATTTATTCATTATAACCCTCTTTTTCTTCACTCAATAACATATTCCGATCATGTAAACACATCAATAAACATGCCTCTACATCACCACAATTAGTATGCGGTGATTGTGTGGAGTAAATGGTCAATTGTTTAGCCATATGCTCACTGTTGAACATTTACGGTTTTGTTTTTCCTTTCTTATTATAAACACCACATTGATAAAGATCCTTATACATATATCTCTGCTCATTTGTTCAATTATTTCCTTATAAAAGTGGAATTGTTGGCCAGGTGCAGTGGCTCATGCCTGTAATTGCAGCAACAGGGGAGACTGAGGCAAACGGACTGCAACTTCTTGAGGCCAGGAGTTTGAGAGTAGCCTGGGCAACATAACAAGACCTCTACTCTCCAAAGTTTAAAAATTAGCCGGGCATGGTGGCGGGCACCTGTAGTCCCAGCTACTTGAGAGCCTGAGGCAGGAGGATCACCTGAGCTATGAATCCTGCCATTGCACTCCAACCTGGGGAACAGAGCAAGATCCCATCTCCCAAAACACCAAAAATAAAAGTAGAATTCTTGGGACAAATGGCATATCCTGGAGAACACACTGTTGTTTAGCTGACCAAACCCCCACCTGCAGCCCCTATTTCAGGTCATATTGTGTATTAACCATGTCCTTTATTTTCTCTATTCTGATGGCTTTGACAGCTGGGGCTTTGCTAACCCTGGAGGGACTGCTCCTCCCAGGACTAGCTGATTCCTAGAGGTGTAAACAACTCTCCCGCAAGCTTTTCCAATACACACCAGCCAGGACAGAGCCTACACCCTGACTACCTCCTTTATCGGCCTTCGCAACCTGGGCCTCTCTCTCTGTGCCCCGGTCACCCCGGAACCCACTGAAATTATTCAAACCAGCCAATCCCAAGCCTGCTCACCCTGCTTGGCCCTTCCTTCCTGCAGGAACCACAATAAGGGCCCTAACAATCGCAACTTCCCCAGTGCAGCTGCTGAGCCCTCCTCTTGGGTATTGGGAGTAACGAGTTGTCTTTGCAATGCAGTGATCTTCCAATGTGTTGGCTTCACTATACCTGCAATTCTGTACTAGTACACTGTATCTGAAAACTCGTGGTGAGGGGTAGGGGCAGTACAGATCTGGCCACCTCTATTTCTTTTGTGACTGGGACAGAACCTTAGACAGAAACAAGAGGAGGGCTCGGGCCCAGAACTGGCAGCTGGTGGGACAGGCTCATCCCCAGCTCCACACCCACCACCTTCTCTGGTTGCAACACCATCTGCCCCTCCAAGAGGAGGCCATGCAATGTCCTCCCCTGCCACATCTTACCAGCTGGCCTCCCATAAGCAGTATGAACCCCTTCCCCTGTCCCCTTTCAAGTGGCAGGCTTCTTGAACCTGCACCTTGTAAAGTGGCAAAAGTATGGCTTGACTATATGGGCAGTAACAGAAGTCAGAACGTGAAGAGAGCAAAAGAATGCATGAGATCGAGCAAGCTGGTGCTGTTGGAGGCGGTGCAGGAGAATGAGGAAAGCGCTGGTGCTAGAGCTAGACAGCCTGCATTTAATCCAATTCCATTATTGGTTTTGTGAGCTTTGGAAAATTTCTTAGACTCATTGAGCATCAGTTCCCTGATGTCTAAAATGGAAAAAAAAAAAAAAATCCTTTCTTATAGGGCTATTATCAGAATTAAATGAAATCGTGCACATAAAGCACTCTATTAGTCAGGATTTTTTCAGTTGCAAATAACCCAAATTAAGCCCAAAAGGAGATGTACTAGGTCACATGATCTAGAAGTCCAGAGAAAATTAGCTTCAGGCAGCGCTGAATCCAGGGCTGTAAAGATGCGACCAGGACTTGCTGGGTCTTTCTCTCTGCCACCCTTGGCTGGCTTCCAGAGAGGCTTTCTGCCGAGAGGGCGTAACCAGCCCCTGGAAGCCCCGCCCACATCGTCGCTATGGCGTGTGATTGGAGAGCAAGGGTGAGCAGCCTAGTAAGGGTCCGGTAGAAAGCCTGGGAAGGTCTCTGATTGGCCCAGCTTGCCTCACATGCCCAGCCCTAAACCAATCATGTCTGTGCACCCCTCTGGTGGAAAGGTGGGGTGCACATCCCCACCTTTCCACCAGAGGGGTGCACAGACATGAGGAGGAGGAGGTGTTTTCCTACAGGTAGGAATGTTGAGATCAAAACCATTCGCCTGCTACAAAAAATTTCAACAGAAAATGGAACACAGTTTCCCAACAGCACCCTTTGGGCAATCTCTAGTCTACAGACACATTCCGTGTGGCTCTCGCCCGGCATGGTTACAGGTGGGTAGTAACTGCCCACATCAAACACTGCCGTGAAGAGTGCAAATTATCATAACCCTTACGAAGGGCAATGTGGCCATCTCTATCTAAATTTAAGATGCACGGACTTTTGACCCAGAAGTTTCATTACCAAGAATTTGTACTACAAATGTACTCATACACATGGAGTTTTGGGAAATAACTGCATGGAAGTTATTTATTGCAGCACAGTCTGCAAGAGCAGAAGACTGGAAACCACCTAAAGGTCCGTCAACACAGGATGGGTTAAAGAAAGTGTGTGTGACACACTGATTCAGAGAAATCCTGGAAGCAACAAGAAAAAGGAAAAAAATAAAATAACCTCTTTATAGACTGATAGGGGACAACGTGAAAATTATTTTGATAAGCAAAAAAAAAAGCTAAGTACAGGGGAGGGCATGGAGCATGGCCCAATCTGTCTGAGAACTGGGGACATCTGCACGTCGTATGGAGCTGGCTTTCATGTGCCCAGAAGGACTCACAGGAAATTTGTTGTCTGCAGGAGAGAGAAGAGGAAGGGTAGCTCTGGGGTATGTGGTGGAAGGCGGACTTTCCACTGAATACTATCTTTGATTAGTTTATTTTTACATTATATTTTTGAACAATGTGACTATATTACCTATTTAAAAATAAAATAAAAATATAATTGCCCCCCCCAAAAAAATGCAAAATAACAATTAATAGGGCCGATGTTTTTATTTGGGGGTCATACGCAGCTTGGCATCTCTAAGGAAAAATATCTCAACTCATTTATTTCTTTGGCTCTTCCTTCTCTTTGCTAATTACCTAGTCCTTGAAGAAGCACAGAGGAATGGTTTCCCTGGGATGAAGTGCATCCGGGATGCCTTCCTCATAGAAAATTCCAGTTGGCTCTTGAAAGATGATAAGAGCTCAGCACGTGGAGAAATAGGAGGGGCTTTCAGGCAATGGGAACAGCATATGCCTAAAGCCTCAGCATTATCAAAAAACATAGCAGAAGAGGAGGCTGCATTCCCAGCGATGGGGAGAGAGGGAGCGAGGCAAAGACCGGAGGGGTCAGCTGGGGTCAGGTTGCCCAGGAACGTATCTCAGGCTGCAGGGTCAGGCTCCACACTCTAGGTGATAGGGAGCTACAGGTAGTTTTGTGCAGGGTTTAAGGAAGCTAGGCCTGGCCAAACCGCAGCCCAGGAGGCTAATGACAAGGGCCAACCGCTGGGGACCAAAAATGCCCTCTCTTTGGTGGCTTTATCTTCACAGGCCAGCGTTTGTGGCCTTCCAGTTATAGCTGTCTGCCTTAAAAAGGAAAGCTCTGAGGAAGAAGCCAATTACCCCTGCCCCCTCAGAGACAGCTGCATTTATCCCTCCTCCCGCCAAGCACTGGTCTGCAGTGGGTGGCCTCTGGTGCCCCCAGAGCAGGAGCCGGGCCTGGGCTGGGCCAGCCTTGCCCCTCTGCGGCCGTGGCATCTCCTGCTTCTGGAAGACACTAAATGGCGCGGCCAAGATGGAAACAGCCCAGCTGTCCCGAGGGCCACTCCTTCCCCCTCCCAGACCTCTCTTCTCATGTCACCTGCCTGCGCTTCCCCTCATGTCCTGTCCCAGACGAGAATTGCCGGCCACAGAGCTGACCGGGCAGCCAGATGACCCGTAGGCCCTGTGTCCCACCCAAGGACACTGACTAAACCAGCACTGAGAGTAGTGCCTCTCCCCACAGGACACCTGCCTTTCAGCCGGGCAGCATGTTTCGAGGGGCATCGGGGTGCAGCCAGCGTGATTCAGAAAGGCCCCTGGGACCCCTGAAATCCCGCCCAAGCCAGCTCCCGCTCTGTGCCCAGCCCAGCCCGGCCTGCCGCTGAGGGCTTGGGGGTCTAAGGGTTTGGTTTAGAGGAAATACTTTACACAGTCACATTTTATTGCTTTTTAAAAATTACACATGTAGTCCATATTGATTATTTCTTAACAGCAGATTATAGAAATAAGAAAAAGAGAGGAAAAGAGAGAATATAAAATAACCCATAATCTGACTATCCTAAAAAAATTGATAGTTACTATTTTGGTATATATCCCTAAGTCTTTTTTTTTTCAAAAATATGATTATATGGCATATTTTATTTTGTAACATGATTATCCACTTACCCTATCATAACCATCTTTTTACTACGTTAGATAATCTCTATGATGTCATCTTTAATACGCTGGACAGGATCCCATAGTCTAGATGAACCCCAAAGTGTGTAACCGGCAGCCTCTTCCGCCCACTGTTATTTTATTCCTGAAGCTTAACTGTGTTTAGGGAGCATCCTTATACACATACCTTCTATGCTTGCCTGATTATTTCCTTTATGACAAACTTCCAGAAGGAATACTTCTGGTCAAAAGGTATGTGTTATTGTGGGAATTTGAGTCATTCTGTCAATTGATAGAAAATGCATTTTCTCTGTAGAATTGAATCCCACCCCAGCAGCTTGTCCAAGCGTCCCCTGCACTGGCCACACCCCCAATGGGGGTGGGATGAACATGACCAGGGTCCCTGTGCCAACCACACCCAGGCTAGGGAGGGGATGCACATGACCAGAAAGGCAGCCTCAGGGAGGAGCAGAGAACCCAGGGAGCCCAGGAGTATGCGGGATGGGCTCCAACGTGAATGAAGCCATTCCTGGGTTACTGCCCAATCCATTAGAGGTCAACAAGTGGTGGCTTCATCCATAATAGTTACAATTATGTGTTAAACCATGTGTCCCTCAGCCCTCACAGTAAGTTCCTAGGGTGGTACCATTCTCATTCTCAGCCAGGGAAGCAGAGGCTCAGATGGTGCGGACACTTGCTCATTGCCATGCAGCTGGTGAGATCAGAGCCAGATGCCAACAGAACTACCTTAGGCCCCGACGAGTGGGGCCCTGCTGCACCCCACAAACAGCAGAGCACTGACTGCAGGTCAACCTTGGCTCCCTCCTTGTCCCCTACCTACTACCTATCCCCGGGCCACTGGCACGTACACAGGTCACTCACAGCCAAGGGCCAGATCGAAGGTAACCTTCATTAGAACAACCCTCCAGGAAAAGTTGGCTGCAAGGACTGGAATGCAAATCCAAACCATTCCCAGGTGCACCTGGGGTGGGAGAGAGTCCTGACATTTGGGTCATGCAGTTCATGGATATCTGTTGTGTGTCCAGAGTGTGCCTAGACTGCTGCTGGGGCCAACCAGACAGGCAAAGGACCGGAAAAGCTCAGGCTTCCTGCCAGCAGAGGCTGGAAGACCTAGAACTTTGAGCTGCGCATCTGACCTCTTGCACACAAACCCATGTGGAGTTTGATGTCATTGGAACCAGCTAAATAAAAATCGATGTCTGCAAAGTCCACATCAACTTTTCCTACCCCCCTTGCGCTATGGAGTACCTTAAGAATCTGATCTCCCATGTAGAAACATATATGTTCTGTTGCTGAACAGTTATTCCACCAGAGATGTAGCTTCCAAGCCAGCTCGGGCAGAAATCCATGGGCGTACTTTGCCTAGGAGAAATATTCTTGTCACATAAGAACTCCCTATTAATCAAAAATCACATTATGGCTCCTGGAATGAAGTTTCCTTTACTACTCTTTAATAATAAGCCAAGATAAGATAAAATTGGTAATTGCACGGTCTCTTCTGATGGGAGATAATACAAAAGTGGTATAGAAATTTGACTTAAAAGAGTATATTCACTTGGCTAATAGGCTTCCATTATGCGGTCTTTACTTATTCATTCATTACAATTTTTGCCACATATGGAAAACTTTAATTGGAAGTTACATATTACATTGTTCCTGGGTGTTAGCAGCAGAGGAAAGTTTTTGATAATCAAAGAAGGATGAATGCAATAGAAGCCCAGGATTTTATAGACAGTGAAACCTCCTGAAGTGGACTACCTACAGCGACCTCAGGAGAGGGTTTTCTCCTCGGTAGATGACCTTCAGATCAGAGATTAAGGCTAATTTCATATTGACAAAGCTCAGTTTTTTCAGTGGATGAAAGGGTAATAAATGGATTCTAAGCAATGCATTAATATTGTGCATTTTATTTTATTTATAACCCATATGCAAAAGGCCGCTGACTCTACCGTGGGACAACTGCCCATAGGCAAGGACAACAGACAGCAGCAGCAAGGCCATCCTGCCATTTACAGGCTAAATGATAACGTGCTTGTTTTGTGAGATTTTTCCAGCTAACAGGTTGTGCCTTAATTACTACTCATTAATGCCTATTAATCAATTAAATCACATTTACATTGCTAACATCAGCAAGCTAAACCCAAGCAGCACTTTCACAAGGGAATCTTCCTGATCAAAATACAAAGCCCAACAAACACCTAACATAACTCATGCAATTGAAGTAGAAAACTGTAGGATTCATTATGCAGCTTGCTAGTGGTTCAGTGGTTCACAGCAGCCCTGGCTAAGGCTTGGTTCTTGCCTGGGACATAACTCAAAGGTATGAACTCAGCATGGGGGGAGGGGGGCGTCTATGATCCAGGAAGAACAATAAGCAGGTTTGTAAATTGTGTTTCCCCTGCAACTTATTTATATTGCAGAACAGAAGCATTTGAAGCAAAATTATTTGTCCAAGTTGGTTCTTGAGCTTTGATTTTAACCACTGAAGTGAGAATGTGTTCATTTACCTTCAAAATGTGTGTGTGAGCCTCATTCAATCTGTGTGGCAGCTCTACAAGGAAGGCTGGCAGAGACTTCTCACCATCCACCAGTGCTGAAGCCGGAGGATTAGCTGGCTGGTGAGTGGCAGCACATGTCCCAAGCCTTCCAACTCCTCTCGCCTGCCCCTGGGTGCCGGCCACGCCTCCTGAGCAGAGGCTCCGCCCTAAACATGTAAATGACCTGCTTTGAGCTGGACAGAAATGATGCGTGAATCAACTCTTTGCTCCAGATTTGGATCGTCCTCAGGCACATCACATTACTTACAGAGTTTGGATTCTTCTTCAGAGAAGAGTCGTGTGTAAAATACTTTCTCCAGCTAAGCTTGAATCTGAGCTCTCCTTGCCCTTAGAGTTCTCTTATCTGCAACCTCGGGAGACTGATAAAACGAGATGACAGCCATGTCTGTATGCACTGTGACCGCTGCCCTGCCTCTTCCTTCTCCCAAATCGCCACCATTAATGAAGACTATGCCAAGGGCAGTGCCTGTTCTTGGCACTGACTGGTGAAAAACTGCACCAAAATTGTGCCACTGGCACAATTCACAGGCACGTGTGTAGGAAAAGCCAGCACAAAGAAAACCCAAGGATGCCAAGGAGTGCACACCACACACAGTCGGAGGTGATGGAGATCAACACACCCCAGGCAGAGCTACGGAGACACTCTGGCCTCTGTCAATTAGTCACTCAGCTAACAGTATTGAGCATAACCGTTTGTGCCAATCAAAGAAGCCACATTCATTGTCCTGGAGGAACTCATAGGTTGGAGCTAGGGCAGGAGTTGGCAGACAAAGTGCCAGAGGATTACAGAATAATCAGTGTTGGGGTCACAGCCCCTGTGGGATGGGAGGAGACCCCAGAAGAGGGGACCTCTCCCAAATTACAGGTGGGAATGGGAAAGACTTTTCCGTGGAGGTGTTGCTGAAGCTGAGTCCTGAATGATGGGGAGAGGCTATCCAGAAGGTCAGATGAAGGAAGGGCATTCCAGAAGTGGGCATAGCGTGTGCAAATGCACGGAAGTCAGAGGGACATAAGGCAGTGATCATGGGAGTGGTGGGGAACGTTAAAAATCCACCAACGTAAAAAATCCAAGGTGTGGTGGTTCACATCTGTAATCCCAGCACTTTGGGAGTCCAAGGCAGAAGATCACCTGAGGCCAGTAGTTAAAGACAAGCCTGGGCAACATAGTGAGACCCCATCTCTAAAAAAATAAGAAAAACTAACCAGGCATGGTGGCACAAACCTAGTTATTTGAGGGACTGCAGCAGGAGGATCATATGAGCCTAGGAATTTGAGACTGCAGTGAGCTGTGAATTCTGCCATTGCACTCCAGCCTGGGCAACAGAGTAAGACCCTGTCTCTCAAAAAAATAAACCCCACCTGAGTTCTTCAAGGACAACTCCATGACACACCCCCACCCCCAGTCATGGAATATACCAGGGCTCCATCATCAGAGCAGTGAGCTCTCAATGCCTGTGTAGCCATGGTCTGGTCCAGGCTTAGACACCAGAGAAACAGCACTGTGCCCCAGATCTGCCCATTTTACACTAGAGATCCCTGGAGAACTTCCTCAGTTTCCTTCTTCCTCAGTTTCCTCATCTTAAAAATGGGATCAATAATTCCTGCTCTGAAATGTTCTAAACATTTAAAATAATGTGCATGAAACAGCTGGAGCAAAGGCAGCAGGAACTCCACTAACGGCAGCTTCATTGTTGCTGTCACTACTGGGGACCTGCACACCGGAATGTCCTGGAGCCGCACAGACAGCCCCATCCACTGCACACCTGCCTGCTGAGTGCACGCAGGGTGTATGGGATGGCCACAGGGTTAGTGGAGTTGGGAGCTATTAGTTGATTTCCAGACCTCCAAGGCCACTGAAGCCGGGCTCTGCCCATCACAAGAGGCATCTCTCTCCTTCACTGCCTACAGAACCTGGGCACCTGTTTTGCTTCTCTTGCCCCCTGTACCCGCGGTTCCCTGTGCGCAAAGAACACACCCTCCATTTATTACTAATTGCAGCCAAAACTGAATGGCAGAGGTAGGTCTGTCAGAGAGAAAAGCAATGTCACTTTCCAAGGACAGACAGAAGTGTTGTTGGGGTGTCTGCCGTTGGGACAGACTGTGCCACCCCCCGGCTGCCACACACGATGACTGAGAGCCAGTCGTTCCTGTTCTCACTCCTTCTCCCTCCTGTGCTTTTCCGCTCTCACCAGTCTACTCCGGTGGGCCTTTGGAGGTAAGAAAATGAACTTTCTGTTGTTACAGGGATGACTGTTAACTCCCACTGTCACCGCCTCAGCGTCCGATAGACGCTGCCACGAACTCAAACTCAGCCCTGAAAGTCCCACATCCCGGGAAACTCCTGAGTCCGAGGCAAATCCGGGCGGTTGGGCATCCTCCCTCCCGGCCCAGGACCCCAGCTCCACCGCACACCGGCCTCGGGCGCGCCTCCTGCTCTCTCAGCCCCGTTTCTCATCCGTAAGGTAGTGACGGTAAAGTCTGTCATGCTGTTGTGAATATTTGTCACAAAGTAGACAATAAATGACAGCTGCTTTCTAGTTTTACCATTAATATCATTATTCTTTCTCTTCCTATCTCCCCAACAGGAACACCAGCCTTCTCCTTCGTGTCTCCATCAAAACACTGCAGTCCTCCTCCAAAAACCGGGGGGAGAGACGCCATCCCTCAGGAAGTCCTCCTGGATTGATTCTATCTACTTCCAATCACAGTCTCCTTCAGGCTCCCAGCAGGAAAGAGAAAGCGCTCCCAGATGGGATTCCAAAGAGTTTAGTGAAAAGACCGTCCATGGAAGTGTGGGTAGGGCTAAGGAACCACCCCCCACAGGAAGTCAAGGCCCTGGGGATTGGCGACGGCAGGAAGCTACAGCCATGCCTAGGCCTGAAGATCAGGGGCTGCTCAAGGGCCTGGTGAGAGCTGGAGCTCGGCTGGAATTGGCCAAACCCAGGCAGAAGCCAGGGGGAAGGAGAGGCAGCGCATGCCCCTCAGAGCTGGGCCCCAGGGTGGCGGGCAGGGAAGGAGGGCACAAATGGAGAACAGCAAGCACAGCCTGTTAGCCCAGCTCCACCACTGGGCTCTGTGAATGGGGTAAGTGGGGAGGAACCTGCCATTCGAGCCCCATTCATTTGCCATTTGAGGGTCCGCCGCGGTTGCTACGGTGCAGCACCCCAACATGCTCGTCTCAAGCCTCGCTCCACGTCATTTCCTTCCTTTGGGTTTCCCTCTAGACGGCAGGAAGGTTACTATTTATTGAGCACCAACTATGTGCCAAGCTGTGCCGGCGCTCGCTCTCTCCCCTCATGTGAGCCTCACGACGATCCTAGAAGGTCTTGTGGCTCTTGTTTTGAAGATGAGGAAACTGAGGCTCAGAGAAGGTAAGAGTCTTGCCCAAGATATCTCGGCTGGGATCTGATTCTAGCTCTCACTGCAAAGCCAGCAATTCAGCGTCACAAGACAAAGCATTGCTGGCTCTGCTCGGGCCTTTATTGTCTAGTCTGGCTGCAAAGAGTTCATCAGTGGGAGAGTTGCCAGCATCCCCGGCCCTCAGACGTGAGCCCAACACTGCCGCACCAGCGCAGATGGACACTCCGTGTGGCTATCTGCCCCGTCCATCGTCAGCTCCCCAAACCGTGTTGGATGGAGCACAGTGCACAACACACGTCCCTCTCCTGAGCCCACCTTCCGTAAGTAGGAGGCGGAATAAAATTGAGGCATGCTTCGGCCACGGCATGAGGGCTCGGTGGCCCCCTGCATGGGGGCTGGGGGGTGAGGACCTGCCTTTGCAGCCTCAGCAATGAGAGGAAGTTGCTGCCCCCCCCCCCCGATTTCCAGAATGGAGAACTCCCACTAAAAGAAAAGAGAGATTACGAGGTAGGGAAGTAAACAAAAAACAGGAAAATGTCTACTATCAGGTCATTTAAAGTCTTTAAAACTAAGCAAGCTTTGGGTGGGGTGTGGTTCTGTGTAAAGTTAGGGAAGGAGAGGAGACGGGCTCCCAGGGTCCTCTCCAGCGTCCGTGCCGGGATCCCGTGTGCTGACACGCTCACCTGCAGACACGGGGCAGGGGAAGAGGCAAGGGTTTGCTATTTTCTACATGCAAACAAAGCAGATCTTGGAAATTAATATTGTCCCTTTTCCTGCCTCTGAATGCGCCACCTTGGTAGAAGCTGCTCACTGCGTTCCCGGCTCCCTCTGGAGAGCCTGCCCGTCTCACCAGGCTGCCTTCCATCTAGCTGAAGTCTCTCATGCTGCAGTCCCAGCCGCCCAGTTCCTCTCTTCAAGACCTCATGGAGATGGGGAACAGCTGGTGCCTGATCCTCTGAAGAACACCTTTTCAGAGGTTTGTTTTAGCAAAAACACCAGGGTCCTAAGGAATTGGACCTTTTTCCCCTTTGTTGAAAAACGAATGACTTCCTCTCAGAGCTGCTCTGAGGAGCTTCCACCTGAGCTGTGGCAACTTCAAAGGCTCCCCACGTTCCCCGCTGCAGAGGCCAGAGAATGGCCGGGGCCTCCTCCGGCTGCTTCTGCCCGAGCCCTCGTGCACCCGGGAACGAGCTGCGTGCACACATGTGACGGCGTAGGCGTGTGCATTTGCACACAGGTGTGCGCTGGCTGGCATTTCACAGTGGGCGTGTGTACCCAAAACACATTGTGCTGTTTGCACTGTTATGAATCAACTTTGGGAAACAAGGAGGCAAGAGAGGGAAACAACATTCAGCTAAGACCTTATAGGCCCAGTTTCAGTTTGTAATAAATATTTATGACCAAGTCACAACAAGTCCTGAAGAAGAAGCTTTTAATAGAAACACGGAGGCTTACCGTTGTGTTAATTACAGGCCTCTGCTGGTCTTTCCAAGATATGCTTTATGTTCATTTTGAAACCCTTTGCAGGCAGTCTTTTCTTCCTTCTCAAAAAAACGTGCCTAGCAAGCAGCTGTTTTCTGTGTGCAGCTGGACCCTGCAACAGACAACTGTTTCTCTTTTAGCAACTTTGTCAAGCTTAATTTGAGACTAATCTGACTGCAGGTGTCAGGTAGGGATAGGACTTTGCAAGGACCAAGAACTCTGTGGAAGGGCAGAGAGGGAAGCCCGAGAGCAAGAGGGCATGCTGGTGAGAATACAGGATGATCCAGGACCACGGCCAGGCGGTGGGTTGCAGGATCCCTGGCCGACTGCAGGGTACCACCACCGTGTCCATGGCAGACTCCCTGCCTGGGTCCACGGAGACAGATGCTTGCAAGCAGAATGGCAGGGTGTTTTAATTGCCATGTCCCCAGTAACATAAAATCTCACCAACAACCTCCATAAATCACACCATGACATCTACTGGGCTTGTCCAACGCTAAACATAAGTGGACTCTTAAGTTGCGTCTTAAGTTGTAGGCAGCACCATCACCCTTCCGCAAACATCTGTAGTTCATCTTATCGTTTGAAGAAATATATGAGTTTCACTGTCTTTTTTTTCCTAAGGCTTTTGTAGCTTCTGCTCCTTGATTTGTTTGAAGGCCATCTGCTACGTATAAAATCGGGGGGGCGTGCTGTGGAAAAGGAACATTTGGGAGATGTAGAGGCTGGGAGAAATGCAAACAGTGCGAGTGCTTTGTCAGCTTCTGCCGGCAGGCCGCTTTCCGCTCCAAGCCCCCAGGCCGTCAAAGACGAGAGCTGGACTTGGGGCGTCACCATTGGCGGTGGCTGCAGCTTGTTCTGGTTTTGTCTTGTGGCCAGCACTCTGCCACTGTATATGTTCATCATTGTGAAAACAAGAGTCCCAGCGTTGGTGATCCTGAGATCTTTCAAAACCTGAAAATACATGTCGGAGTTGACCTGCAAAGCTCCACCAGTTGTCCCGTGGACTGAGGGATAAAAAGTGGCACCCAGATCCCTGGGAGATGTTTCTCGCAGGAAAAGACAGAAGGCCCCAGAAGAAAGAGCGTATGTCATGGCATCAAGTTGCCACAGGGTGGTAGAAGTTGTGCAGTTGCCTGTTCTCACTCTGGCATTCTTCCCCAGAGGCAGAGGGGAAAAGAAACCAAACCAAGTGCTCAGATGCAAAGAACAGCAGCTGGGGGCTTCCCGCCCCTCCTGCCTAAGCAGAGGTGTCAGAGCCACAGCTGGCCTCTTGGAGGCACCAGATGTTTAAACACTTGACCTCTGAAATAATCGCCACCCGCTTCCACCCCTGACCAAGCCTGCCCAGTTTCCTCCGCCCTGATGTGGACCAGGCAGCCACATTGCTCACGTTCCAGGACCACTGCTCACCAGCCGGGAGATTAATTTAAAGGATGTGTTTGACGACCAGGCTGAGGGCTGATTTGCCATCAGAGCGGGGCGAAAACAGCGATGATGGTGGAGATTTTATCGTAACACCAGCTTTCCCGTCACTCTGGAAGATTCTGCCCTCCTTATTATGTTGACCAAAGAGGTTCTTATAAATCCCAAAGATTCCAACAGCCAGTTTTATTTTCCAGTCAATCCCACAAGATCCAAAATGCTTTAGTAAAAACTGATTAAAAGCATTTATCGTGTTATTATTATCTGCAGTGTTAGGTTTACCGCCATTATTTATAGAGCAGTTGTATGAAGTCCTAACTTGGTTCTTTGTGGGGACCCTCCTGTTTTTATTTCTCCCACGGTGATTTTATTTTCCATGGCTGCATCAAAAGTTTGAGCAATGCATCGAGCCACACAGGTTTTTAAAGCACATTTGAGCCTTTGCCCCTGAAATGACAAATTAGAACAGCATCAGTTTTGTTTGGGGTTTTAGTGGAAAGCCAGGTCCTCCGTTGCTGCATGTCTTTGCCCAGCATGTGAGGGTAATGTGGAGCCACGCTGGCTCCCTTGATGCAGCAAATGGCTGTCACTTGTCCCCTCACCTGTCCCCACCTCCCTTCCCAGCAAGGCCGGTGGAAAACCTAAAGCAAGTAAGCACGGAGATTCCTTTACCCAACTATGCCATGGCTATGGATTTATGGGATAAGGAAATTTTTACTCCAAAGGAAAAAAAGAAAGCCTTCTAGTCAATCACCTCCTACAAGCCGAGAAAATAAACTTACCTGCAGTGGCTAGCCACTTGGTGGAGAATTGCAGAAAAGTTACTTAAAGGAGTTGATTCAGCAGTAAAAGCAGAGGGGGCCAGAGAGTGACAGTCAGTTTCCCTCCCTGCCAGAGCGTCTCTTCCCCGTAGCTGCCTGTGAAACACTTGTGCCGTCCTGCGATCCCACTCATGATTTGTGGGTACACTTTCATGTAGAAGCGACTGCATCTGTTGAGGTCTGCAGTGTTACCCCTTTGACAGTTCCAGATGTTTCGAAGATGAAATACCTCCTGCTTGAGGAACTGCGCGACTAGGAGCCCCGAAAGGTGTTCTGAATACAGTTTAAAAAGGCATCTGTCTTAAAAATAATTTCAACATCTCACTCATCTATTTGTTAGCCACTGTCAGGTGGTTTTGGGGCCCCTCGCAGACTATTTGAAGGGGCTCATTTTTGCATCAAGATGTTTTAACCATTGAAGTCTCAAATCCCGGGCCTGTTTCTTTCTCTGCCCTGGTCTACCTGTTCAAGCTGGCCCCTAGCACCTGGCCATTTTTCCATATTGGCATGAGGCCGAAGAGCCTGGCGCGGGGAGGGGCTGATGCACACTGGGTACCCCTAGCCGGGGTTGGCACAAGAGCCACCGCAGAGGAGGGAGGCAGCAAAGGCCCTGGGCCAGACAGCACTTCTCCCTTGGACCTCGTAACTCACCTCCCTGTCGACCTCTTAAAATAGGAATGCTACTTGACCCTTACCAGGACTTCGGAGGGGTGAAAGCCTCCGCCCGAGACCACCCTTACGAAGACCATTCTGGCGAGTCCTGGTGCAGACTGATGTTATTCTTGGGTCATTTAACTTCATTCTCAGGGAAGAGACGAGGATGGTGCTAAGTTGTAAATCAGTCCCCTCTGGAATGGATTTGAGCCAGAACTGATTGGCCTGAGCATTCCTGCCTTGCTCGACCATGGTAAAGAGATTATGGTATGTAAAATTCGGCTAAACATAGCTTGTTTCGATTTCCTACTTTCCTGGTTGTCTGTCTCGCTATAAAAGGTTAAGACCTAGGAGGGAAATGGCACCCACGCTGGGGAGTCTCTCGCACTCCGGGGCCTCACTCCCTGCTCAGAGGCTGTCCATATATGGCCACCGCGCAAGGAGCACGCAGAGGGAACTTGGTCCAGTCAGAGAGAGATTCATAAACTTGGCCTTTGGGTGGTTTCAATTGGTTCTTCACACAAAGCAACAAAAGCGGAGGGCATCGAGCACCGAGCCTGCCTATAGTGTGGTCTGAGCTTGTAAATCCCAGTTCACGTGTCTGCCATTTCACGCAGCGGAAACTGACCTTCCCTTTCCTCTAACGTCGTTAGATGAGTCCGAAAACTGCAGTGACATCCTCTTAGCACATCTTGTTGCCCTGCCAAGGACTCTGCCTAAAATCCTTCATCCCTCAAGTCACAATCTCTTGAGATTTCCTCTTGTGGTCCAAACAGCCAAGTTTAAAAAAAAAACAAAGATTTCCATACATCTTCTTGCCCATTTGACCACAGATGTCCGTCAGCCCACCAGAAGGGGGTCCTAGAGATTAGAACAGCAATGCACTCTGTCAGTGTCACTGTCTTCGAATCATTGCATGCCCTTTTGCCTTCTGGAATGTAAATTTGCAGCATGTGAAAGACCCAGAGTAGCTTCCGTCAGTGGATGTGGTGAATGTCCCACGGGCCGCAGAGGCAGGTCTGCAGGTGCAAAGGCCACAGTGCCACACAGAGGGGCCCATGCCCCACCCGTGTGCAGAGAAGGAGCTGCCAACATAGACAGATATGAGCAAAGACATCTGCAAATTAACAAATCCCAGCCTCTGGGGCCATGTCATACATTCATCTTGCTGAATAAGTTAGAACCAGAAAGTAATTTTGATGAGCGTTTGTCCAAGCTATTTATCGCTGGAAATTACACCACTGCATTCAAGGCTGAGATTTTTACCCAGAAATATTGGTGGCTCCCTCTTTGCAGAAAAGAGTATTTTTGGAAAAGATAAAAAAGTACTAGTCACATTGTTATGATTTCACAGCAGGAAGCAGACACATCAGGCAGCAGTCTCTTTGCTTGACTTCTACCCCGTGAGAGCCAATATATAAGGGCTCTTATACGAAGATATTTTAAAATTACAAGCTCAAGAAAATAGAACAGAAAGGATTCTATCTTCCATTTTTCCCCACTAGCAGAGTCCTGACTAAGAGGGAAATTTCCTCTCTTGCAAGATACGAAAGAAATCTTTGAATAGAAAGGTTTACTAGGGCCGATGGAATCTTTATTAAAAATTATTTTCCTTGAAATGATATAGCTCTGGATTAAGATGAATGCTCTAAATGTGGCATTTATAGGAACTTATAAAATCTGTACATAAATATTTTCAAAGGAGTCCATGCATTTTTTGCCGACAATTCGTTTTCTTCCTCTATTTGTGCTGCTGCCGATATACCATTTCCCCCGCTTATCTGAGGCAGTAACATTTGCAGCTTTGTGAATTTGCTGGAGTCTGTAGAGAGGGTAGAAAATGCTCAAAAGTGCCCCTGGAGGCAGGGAATGCCCTTTTCAAGTAAGTGTCTTTGGGCCAACAAACCACTGTAGACTTTTCCTCTTCTCTGCCACACTTTGTTAGAAAAAGAGTGCTTTTACTTGAAACACTTAGATATTGTCTCCACCCCCCCCCCCCCCCCCCCCCCCCCCCCCCCCCCCCCCCCCCCCCCCGCCTTTGGAGTCTTTCTTCCCCCTCGGTCCAATGAGCAGGTCTGAAGCCCAGTGGCGGGTAATCAGGGCAGGGTGAGAACTGGAACTGGCCAGTCTCTCCTTTTCCAGAGAGCTGGGGGGCTCCCAGGACACAGTGAAAACAGACCATGCCATGCAGCTGGGGTAGGACGAAAATACCTGTAGTGAAGCAAGACAAGAAAATGTGCTTTGTATCGTTTTAGCAATGCCAATTGACTGCCTAAAGAGAAGCCGTTATTCCAGGTTTCCAGAAGGCCTGTGCAGGCAAGAACTGAATCAGAGGTCTCTGAACCCTGCTGTCCGGCTAAAACCTAAAAAATTCAGTCTCTAAGTTACAAGATTCCCCAATACTTTCAAATAATTCTTCTTCTATTTGAAAATATCGGAGTTCCTCACCATTTGCATATACATGCTTGATGTCATTCTGATGAAAAGTCTGGTTTTACTGCACATTGGTGTTGATCGGAAATGCTACAAACTTCCAACGGACAAAATAACCTCCTTCATCCACGGGAACCCTGAGTATCTTTATGGCCTCGGAAACCTGGTGGTCTTTGGAAACTTCTGGAAGCATACAGAGTCTGCTCTGCTTCTCCCCCAGGTATTTGGTGCTGTAGATGTGGTCTGCAGCTACGCGTGCAAAAAGCAGCAGATTGGACTCATGCCATGCCTCTGCCGGCGTGAGGAGAGTCCCCGGAGTGCCTAGCCAGGCGTTCCGCAGCGGGCACTGAGCACAGCCTCAGTGTCGGAGTATCTGTGGAAAATCTGTGTTTGCACATAGATAGCGGCTTCGGAAGGACTGTGCTCCGGACTTGACAAGCCCTGTTTGGTGGGAGCTGAGCAGCTGCCTCTCTGAGCCTGAGGATTTCTCACATGGGAGAGGAAATCCTCCAAGTATTTACAACCATTTAACAACTGCCTGTATCCTGACACTTTTACCTCCCAAATTTCTCTCCAAGCCACTGGCACCCCTGACCCAGGCACCACACTGCCCTCCCTTCCCAGCTTCCACCCTGGCCCTGTGCAGGCCCCTCCCCCATGCATAGCCAGAGCCATCTCTTTACAATGTCCGTCTGCTTAAAAACTTCCACTGGCTTCCCTGTGAATTCAGGAGCAAGCGCAGAAACCTCGCTGGAATCCTCCTGGCCCTATATGATGGGGCCCTTGCCTCACCCCAGCCCCTCTCTGGCCCCAGCCACACCAGCTTTCCCACATTTGCCCAGAACCCCTGCTCATCTGTTCCCTTGTCTTGGACCTGCCCCACTCCCAACCCACCTTGCCCTGTGAGCTCCTCCTGTGAGCTGAGTCCTGCAGCTCTCAGCTCCAAGGCCACGTCCTCAGCGAGGCCCTCTGTGACAGCCCTGACCAGGCTGCCCCTCCACACAGATAGACATCGCTCTAGTGGCCCCTGTGGTGCCCTTCAAACCATTGCTGAATTGGTGAGATCGGTTTCAGGGGTTTCTCTTGCTAGACTGTAAGCTCCAAGAAGGAGTGGCCATGCTGGGTTTGCTCAATCTTTATATCCCCAGTGTCTAGCACAGTGCCTGAAGAACCTGGCATGTACTAGATGCTCAATAAAAGTAGGTTGATTGAAAGAATGGCTGGCAGAGTGACAGTCAAGAGGAAGGAAGGATGCAAGGATGGTGGAAGAAGGAAGAGATGGAGAAGGAAGGAGGGAGAACAGGAATGAGGAAGAGCAAAGAAAGAGGAGAGAGGGAATGAGGGAGGGGAGCAGGGTGGTAAGGAAAGAGGAGAAGGAGAAAGGGAGGCTAGCTGAAGACACAATAATAATCAACTACACCACTTTGTAAATTCTTCACCATTTCTAAATCCTAAAATCCTTGAATTCTATGTATATCAAGTCCCTTGTGTCTGTGTGATTTTAAATAAATCAGGGATGGAGACTAGGCACAGTGGCTGATGCCTATAATCCTAGCACTTTGGGAGGGTGGCAGGAGGATTGCTTGAGGCCAGGAGTTCAAGACCAGCCTGGACAGCATAGCAAGAGCCCATCTCTACAAAAAATAGTAAAATGAGCTGGGCCTGGTGGAGCTTATCTGTAGTCTCAACTACTCAGGAGGATGAGGCAGGAGGATCCCTTGAGCCCAGGAGTTTGAGGCTGCAGTGATCTATGATGATGCCATTGCACTCTAGCCTAGGCAACAGAGAGAGACCCTGTCCCCATTCTCCCCTCCAGAAGGATGCAATGTTACAAAGATAAAGAGGATATGTGAGAAAAGGCTGGTTCATCCATGATTACTGGTCCATGACATGTGCCAGGCCCTTTGGTCGCTGCTGAGGAGAAGCATGTGGCATAGTAGATGTGGAAATGACAAATTATAGCTGATGCCACCTCACCATGGGACCCTGGACAAGTCAACCACCTGCTCTGAGCCTCGATTTCCCTCTCTGTAAAGCGAGAAAGTTAGATGATCCCCAGTGACCATTCCAAAGCTAATATTCCATTCCCCCAAAAGGGATAATAATATAATAAACATTATTAACTGAGCACTTAGTCTGTGCAACACACTATGGTGTTTCTCTGTATAAATATAGGAATCCAAAATTAAATATAATCAAATGAGGTATCATTCGATATCTCAAATTGAGAAAGACGTAACTATTTAATATATAAGGGAAACTGAGGCAAAAGAGGTTAGCTGACTTGTCAGTGCTTGACAAGCTAAGAAATAACAGGGTTGAAATTTAAACCAGCATTCCTCTGACCCCACTGTGTGCATGAGCTCAGATTGCACGCTGCCCTCTAACAATGCCACTGGTGGAGGGGACCTTGGTGCCACGTCTCAGGGCATGGTGGAAGAGGTGGAGGCGCGTTTAGTCCTTGTGTTTAAAGCAGCTGGTTGTCTCCAGGTTTCTCTGGGCTTCAAGTAAATGCCTTCCCTTGGTCCTGAGGACACCTCTTCTCCAGGTGTATGACTGCTTAGGAAGACTTCGCGATCCCAGGTGGAAAAGTATGGCGTCCACAGGCACTCCCTCTCCTGACCAAGGCTGTCAGCAGTGGTGGATGCTGGCAGGGGCTGGTTTCCTCCAGGAGGCACTTTCCTGACCCAAATTCCTCAGGTTGCCTTCTGCCTCCATCTAAGGCCATAAATTGGAAGCTTCAAGCCAGATATGACTGCAAATGAGTTTTGTTTGGCTTAATAACTTCTGAAATTGAAAGATTTTACATAAAATTACAGATATGTAACTTTGCTTGAAAAATCAGAAGATCTGGTCACAGTAGGGCTACAATCCCACAGGGGCAGTGATTAGCTGGAGTGAGTAGGAACTGCCCCTTCAGATAGACATTCTGCCCCTGGTTGACCACAGGCACCAATCACTCCTTATTGCCTCACACTGAACCTTGGAGACATGTGAGTTCGGGAACCTGAGGCCTCACAACTGATCCAAACCCTGGCATTCAAAGTCCTTTGCTCTGGACCCTAATTTCTCATTCCTGCCAACCTAAATCTCTGCTCTCCATCCTTCTGGAGTGTGCCCACCTTGCAGTCTCATTTTCATTATTCCTCATCCAAAGGGTCTTCCCTTTCTTCCCACACTCCTACCCTCCGCCACTAGTTACATTCGATTCACCATCATGGGTTTTCATTTGCATGCTGCTCAGCTGCTTAGCTGGAATCTGCACAAAAGGGTGGAGACCCTAGCTTTGGGGGATCTGTGCATGGAAAAACTACTGAGGAAGGATCCATTGCCTG
This sequence comes from Mirza zaza, assembly GCA_008750895.1. Classification (NCBI taxonomy): domain Eukaryota; kingdom Metazoa; phylum Chordata; class Mammalia; order Primates; family Cheirogaleidae; genus Mirza; species Mirza zaza. The sequence goes on from VSMD01034158.1 coordinate 30,635, forward strand.
ATTCCTAGCTGCTAATCAAAATAGTCATCCAAGAACCAGCTACTTTGGCATTGCCTGAAAGCTTGTCAGTATCTCAGGCCCTAATCTACACTATTAAAACCAAAGTTGAATTTTAGCATGACCTTTTAGGTGAACTGGATCACATTAAAGTTTGAAAGGCCCTGGCGCAGTGGAAGAATTGCAAGTGAAAGCCAAGGTCAGCCACAGGCCCAGGTCCTCACTCCCACACCCCAGCTCTTCTCCAGACCACTCAGCTTCTCCCAGGGCTCCAATGCAGATCTCAAAGGGCTCAACAACAAACCCAGCAAGTGGCCACTCTCTGAGGAGGTCAGAATTAAGAAGCTCAGGTCTGAGGAGTGAAGGCACACAGCCACCCTTCTAAGGTGAGCGCCTACCCCTGTGTGCCACATCACATCAGCCTTCCAAATGTCCCTGCTTCCCCAAGCTGTCCATATGTCCCTGCATTACTGCACAGGAAGGGTGTTAAGCTAGATACGATAGGAAATGTCCTGACATTGAACATGGTCATGAGTACTGAAAGGCACCCAGGGACACTTGGAGATGCTGCAGATGGCCTGACATAAAACACAAAGGACAGTGCATTACAGAGAAAAGGCAGAAAGGCAAACAGGAATCTAGAACCATCCTTGCAGTAGTGGGATCATATATTTCCAATACTGCTTCTCCCAGTGGAGATACAGGTTAGTGCCATCATTCAATTCAATAACTATTCAATTCAATAACAATTCGATTATTATTTCTTAATAATAAGAAAAAAATGCTTATAAATGATATATACCAGGCACGTTCTAGGTGTGAGACAGTAGACAGAAATCCACACCACCATGAAGCTTACAAACTAGTGCAGGGAGACAGACGGGAAACAAGAGAAAGGAGGGTAGGAGGATGGGAAACGTCTGTGTGTGCACATGCGCCTGTGTGTTTTGAGGAGGAGGAAGTGTTCTAACAATCAGAGCAGCTCAACGTGGCGACAGAGCCTTACGGTGGACGTGAGGAGAACATGGTCCCCCTCTGGTACATGTTAGCTCATCTGACCCTCATAATAATCCTGTCAGGTAGAGTAGTAAGTGGCCCTGGTGACTTTTGTCTAACAAATAGAATATGGCAAAAGCAAAGGGATGTCTCATCTGAAATGAGATCACAAAAAGGCTGACTTCTAACACCATCTCTCTGTCTCTCTCCCTCTCCCTCCCTGGCCTCACTCTGGGAGAAGCTGGCTGTCAGCTGTGAGTAGCCCTATGGGCCTATGTGGCGAACACTGATGTCTCCGTGTTACTGTTTAGAACGATGACCTGAGGCCACCAACAGCCCCATGAGTGAGCTTGGAAGCGGATCCTTCTGCAGTCCAGCCCCAGCTGATGGCAGCCTCAGCTAGAACCTTGAGCACATCTTCCTAAGAGATCAGACACCACCATTAAGCCACACCCATATTCCTGACCCATGGACACTGTGACTGTAGAAATGTTTGTTATTCTAAGCCACGAAATTTGGGGTAATTTTTTACACAAAAAGGCAATACATGATACAGGCAGCTAGTTTTATTAGCTCCATTTTATGGGTGATAAAACAGAGGCACACAGAAATAAATTGATTCGTGCAGGATATAATGCAAGTAATGCCAAGGCTGAGATTTGAACCCTGCAACTGGGCTCCGGAAGCATCCCCCGGGATGCTGACATATTAAAGTATCAGTTTGTACATCTGCTTCTCGCGTCAGACTGTGCTCGCCTTCCCGGGCCTGGGTGCCTGGCACCCGGTCATTACCTGGCACCTGGTCACGGGCCCGACACTCAGGTGTGCTCAGCAAACGCTGGCTGAGCGCAGCCCGAGGGCAGAAGCAGCCGAGCAGTCTGTGCCCTAGACTGAAGCCAACCTCCAACCAGAGAAGGGAAAACAGCAGGGGTGCCCTGAGTCCCTGCCAGCCCCAAGTCTCTCGCATGGAGCTGGAACCCACTTTTTATTCTTTCTGAGACATGCACGACTCCAAGAAAAGCATGTCAGACTTGGCCCCGAGTTTAATATCCCCGATACGATCTCCTAATCTTTTTCAGGTGCATCTCACATTCGGAATCTTTATTTGGCGTCCAAACAGCAAGTTGTCTCTTGCACCAAAAAATATGTGACTTTTATCTGTTTATCTTCAGTAACCTCTGAAAGATATGTTTATAACTTTATGGGAATGTCCTACAAGCCTGTTAAACAACATCTGTCATTGTTGTGTTGCACGCTTTTGGAGTGTCTTCTGGATTTTTTTGTTTTAACAAACATCTAGGGGGAATTTTTCTTAATTTTCTTTTTCTTTCTTTCGTTTTTTTTTTTTTTTTTTTTTTTCCTTCATTTTTCCAGTGCTAAGTACACGCAAACTCACAGCTCCCAGCCACACGGCTTTGCGGAGGAGGGCGGGACCGGCAGGGGCGGGGCCATGGGGGGCGGAGCCGGCGGCTGTGCCTGGGCGGGGCTTCCAGGGCCCGGAGGCCGGAGGGGGGAGGGGGAGGTGCAGCGGGGGAGGAGGCGCGGAGGTCCAGGGCCTAGTGTGAAGACAGCGCCAGGCTGAATCCTTGCTCTGTCACCTGTGCAGTGGAAAGTAGTTCTGAGCCTCAGTTTACTGATCTACAAAATGGAACTCAAACTAAACACCTAGACAACACAAGAAGAGTACCCTCTCTAAAAGTGCCACCTTTTAACACTTTTTGGCAACATGTTGACCTGACAGTGACTCAGCCAGAGATGAAAAGCTGCTAAAGGGACCTGCATGAGAGCGAATCTGTGTGGGGCACTGAGCTGGGGGTCCTAGGGGCACCTTCTTCTTTGCGGGTTCCTCCAAGCCCTCTCTTGCTCTCCGCGCGCGCGTGGAACCCGGCTCCCTCACTGTAGCTAAGCAGGAAGCCTTCCCTGGAAGTCTGGAGCGTCCTTGGCTCTGTGAAACGAGTGCAAGAAACAGAAACTTCAGCCCTGCCGAAGGATGCTAAGTCTCCGTCCTAAGGTCTCGCAATTCCAGCCGCACCTTCACATGCATTTTATTTTTTTAATTAATGGCATGTTATACACTTGCAGAAAAAGATTGAGTGAAAAATACTAACAGTTCTCATAGACTCCTTCAGGCTCGCCCAATTCCTCCTATTTTTGACATTTTGTATTAGGGTAATACATTTGTTACAAATGATGAGCCAATGTTGATACATTTTTAACTAATCCACAGTTTACATTGGGGCTCATTCTTTTTATACGATCTATGGATTTTGACAAATGCATAGTCATGTATCTACCATCACAGTATCACACGGAATAGTTTCACTGCCGTAAAAACCCCCTGTGCTCCACCTAGTCACTCCTAGAGCCCCTCCAGCCCCTGGCAATAATCACGGATCCTTGTACTGTCTGCATAGTTTTGCCTTCTCCAGAATGTCATATAATGTCATCAGAATCATACAGTTTATGGCCTTTTCGGATTGGCTACTTTCACATAGCAATATGCATTTTACGTTCCTCCACGTCTTTTCGTGGCCTAATAGCTCATTTCTATTTATTATTGACTAATATTCCATTGTATGGATATCATACCATTTGCTTATCTATTCACCTGTTGAAGGACATCTTAATTGCTTGGCAATTATGAATTAAGCCGCTATAAACATTCATGTACAGGTTTTTCTGTGGATGCAAGTCTTCAACTCTTTTGGGTAAATACCAAAGAGCACAATTTCTGGATCATATGGTAAGAGTATGTTTAGTTTTATTTAAAAAATATGCTAGACTGACTTCCAAAGTAGCTATACCATTTTGCATTCCAACCAGCAATGAATACGAATTCCTATTGCTCCACATTCTTGCCAGCATTTTGTGCTGCCAGTGTTTTGGATTTGGGCCATTCCAATAGGTATATAAAGTATCTCATTGTTGTTTTAATTTTGTAATTCCCTAATGACATATGATATTGAGTATCACATGTATCTATTTAGGTGATGAAATAAAAAGAAATAAGAGTGGAATTTGCCTTCTCTAGATGGTATAGAATGCTGTCATTACTGTGTTTAGTGCACAAATCTCACTGAGGATTATAGGAGATGTAAGTTTTGGATCTCCCGAACAGGAAAGTGGGGCTTCTCTTAAGGAACAACCTGCTCATTTTCATAATCAATTGTTTGCTTTGATTACTTTTTGCTTTGGAAAAACTAAGGAAGCTCAAGGTGATCTCCAAAAGTGACACAGGATTTATGGTAGATATTTCTGCACACCAACTTTACCCCTTAGAATCCTACCCTTATTTTCTCTTCACTCTAATTTCCTCATTTATTGAAACCTGAGGAATATGAGAGGGACTAAAGTAATATTTAGTTAATTTATTATTAGTAATGCACAGCTGCACAGCTTCTGTTGTGTGGGACCACATGTTGGACTAACTTGAGCTGCAAGCTCCCTCCTTGAACACAACCCAGGAGAGAGGAGGAGGCAGAAGATCCCAGAATCCATCAGAGAAACTGTGGGAACTCCGTAGAGAGACAGAAAAAGGTTGGGTCCCCTTCCAAGGAAAGGAAGATTGCCTCTGGAGTCAGAAGTCCCTGGGGTCACTGATGTGTGATAGAAAATGAGAAATGATCATAAAATAAATGACATAAACAAATAAAATGAGAGGAAATCTCCAGGGAAAAAATTATGTTGTCATGAATTGCTCAACCCGATTTTGTACACCTGAGTGCCAAATATTATAACAAAAAAAAATTAAATGACTTACCCAAAAAAGATGCAATTATGCTAAGTTATAAAGTACTTTGTGAGCATCAGTTATTATTATGTACTTATTTGATCCTTATTTAAAGCCTTGTAGGATAAGCATTATCACTCCCATTTTACTGATAAGAACACTGAGGCCCAGGATGTTTAATTTTAAGAGGTCACTTAAATCTACTTGAGGATTCAGGCTCGACTGCCTGGCCCAGGATCCAGGAGAACAAAGGCTGAATGGGCCTATTTCCCAGGAAAGGACAAGACAGAAGCTCCTCAGAGTCTACCTCCTGATAGGAAGCCAGCCTCAAGGACCGCAGGTGAATTGCTTTTAAGAATCTGAGGTGCCTATCACATGACTTTGGGGCTCTCTCTGAAATTTTTTGCTTGTACTAATTGTTGTTATGAGTTGAACTGCACCCCACCTCCCAAAACAGATATGTTGAAGACCTAATTCCCAGGGCCTCAGAATGTGACTCATTTCAAAATAAGGCTATTGCAGATGTAGTTAATAATAAATTAAGAGACGGTTATACTAGAGTAGGACTGACCCTTAATCTAATACAACTAGGATGCTTGTAAAAAGAAGAAATTTGGACACAGAGACATCTACTTAGGGAGAATGCCATGTGACAACGAAAGCAGAGATTGGGGTGATGCATCCAGGGAACACCAAAGACTGCCAGCGAGCCACCAGAAGTAGGACAGGGGCATGGAACGGATTGTCCCTCACAGCCTTCAGATGGAACCAACCCTGTCAACATCTTGATTTCGGACTTCTAGCCTCCAGAATTGTGAGAGAACAATTTTCTGTTGTTTTAAGCCACCCAGTTTGACACACTTTGCTACAGCAGCCCTAGGAAACTAATACAGTTGGGGTAGGCTAGCCCACTGTGACCAACACACCCAAGCTGTGTCATGGCTCAGAGCAGAAGTCTACAGTGACAGTCCAGGGCCACATCCCATGTTGCTGCACACAGTCATTCAGGGATCCAAGCTGACAGAGGCTTTGCCGTTTTTGACAAGTGATTTCCAAAGGCTGCCCTGGGCCTACCATTCCAGCCCCATTATGCATGTGTTATTATAGGATGAATGTTTATGCCCCCCTAAATTCCTATAATTCTACCCCTCCAATGTGATGGTATCAGGAAGTGAAACCTTTCAGAGGTGATTAGTTCATGAAGGTAGAGACCTCAGGACTAAACAAAGTCTAAATCATGCCCTTATAAGAGGAAACGAGAGAAATGATTTCTCTCCACTCCATGTGAGGATCTAATGAAAAGACAGCTGTCTATATACAGGAAGAGTTTCTTCACCAGATACTGGATCTGCCAGCACCTTGCTCTTGGACTTCCCAACCTCCAGAACTTTGAAAAATAAAAATTTGTTATTTAAGTCGCCCAGTCTATTGTATCCTGTTATAGCAACCCAGCCTAAGACAGCATTCTCTCTGAGCAACAATTTCCTCCTCTGCAACAGAAAGGTGACAATAATCAACTTGCAGGATGTCTGTGCAGAGGGAATGAAACAAAGTCTAAATCAGTGTTGTTCATTATCTTCCTTTTTCACCTCCCCTTCAAACTGGGGATAAGTGCAATAGATCCCACTATTGCCTTCTTGTAACAAGGTGTGTCTAAGAGTGGACGATAGAGTCTGCACTGTGATCGAGTCTGATAGCACAATTGCACATTCATGGGATAGAAAGTACACATCATTTATTTCAGGTCTTTGCTCACATCCTGCACCCATAATGGCCTCCCTACTCTTGTTCACCCACGGAAATTCCTTCCATTCTCCAAGGCCATGGTCACAACCAGCTCTACTGTGAAGCCTGCTCAAATCTTCAAATAGATCTGATATTCCCAACCTGATGCAAACTCTCTGAGGACAGGGGTTTTGTCTATCTTTTTCACTGCTATATCACCAGTACTTGGGAGAGTGCTGAGCACATAGCAGGTACTCAATTAATACCTGTTAAATGGATAGATTAATTAAACTTTCCCATCTCTGATACCTTACTCACATTACCACCATTCATTCATTCTCTCATTCTATCGACAAATACAGTGTTCTTATTGTGCAAGGCATTGTTGTAAATGTGAAAAAGGCCATGAGAACAGACCTGCCCCTGAGGAGCTCACAATCAGCTAGAGGACATCAGACATGTACCATGTATATACACATAATGATAATAATGCCAAGTAAGAGTATAATATTACACAGGGGTTGTTCAGAGGTGAGAAAAGTTGCCTTCAGCTGGGGTGATGGGATGGAGGAAACATTAAATATGGGACCCTGATTTTAACACACCTCCTTCTACATATCTTGTTACCCACTTACATGCCGATTCCTCCACTGGCCTACTACAACTCACTGGAAGCAGAGTCACCCCTCCATCATTGGGGCCCCTCACATGCTCACCCCACTTCCTGCACCTAGCACAGAAAAGTGACTTTAATATAGGATGTTCAAGAATGAGGTCAGTGCTTGGGAGCGATTGCTCTGGCAGAGCATGTCTGAGTTGCCAGAGGAAATGGATCTGAATGCCTTTCCCTCTTAGAAGGTAAGTGAATTGGGGAACAGTGCCTGCAAAATACAGTTCCTCATTTTCCCAGTGAATTGGTTTGAGGGTTTTTGTTCCCATTCTGCTCCCAGATCTGGAAGCTGAATCTGGATGCCTGACTTTTCATTCCTTCAAGTATCATTTTCCAATTTGCAATAGAAATACAGACATTCTCACTCTGAACTTGGCTGGGAGTACCTGTGTGGATGGATATGGGACCAGGTATATGACATCTTGAGAGAACAGGCATTTATCCACAACCACTTGATTGTGTTAGCTATTTGTTAAGGGTAAATTATTCTGCAAAATCTGGCCCATGCCCTTGTTAAACCACCCCTTGCCCAAAATTCATCTGCACTATTGGCCCCTACTGAAGACAGAGACCATCAGTTAAATAACATACCATTAAAATGGAAGCAAGACTCCACAACTGAAGAATCTCTACCAGTTTTCTTGTCTGAGAAAATGTTAGCCTTCACAGACCCAGCGAACACCTTACACAGAAAGAGCAACAGACTAGGAGCCAGGAAACCTGGGCCAGGTCTAGGCCCAACTCAACTCCTACCTCTCCCAGAAGGCTGTGTGACTTCTGCATCCTTCACACATCTTTTCTTTCTTGGAATATTTATTTTGCTGATGACCCATTTCAAATGACTTTCATAATGTGTTTAGCACGTGCTTTGATATACAGTTGGCCCCAGCAAATGTTCGCTTTTATTATTGTCATTATTACCACACATCCCACCCCTGAATACATTCTACCTTAAATTATGCTCTCAAAATGTCATGTTTAAACATCTTATACTATCAAAAAATCTTAGTTGTTGAGAGCAAGAACTTAGATCTGTGCCTGCTGGGTACAGACCAAATGCTTCATATTATTATTTTCTACTTTTGCTTTTTGATTTCGAAAACACAGGCACACAGGCATGCAAGTATCTAAACGTATAAGAAGAAAATATGGGAGAATCCTCTGTAACATCTAACATCAGTGGGCCATATGGCAGGCATGGCTATAATCTTCAAAATTATTACTATATTCAACAAAGAAATGTGTTAGGCAGGATTCTTAAAAATAAATTAATTAGTAAAAAAAAACCCAGACTCAGGATAAAGAAATAATTGATAGAGAAAGTATACACACTAAGGGGGAAAAAAAGCAAAGGACCATAGTAGACCACAAGTACTTACATAATACAAATCATTTATGTAGGGCTGCAGTTGTTGATTTGCATGACAATTTTTAACGGAGGGGGTGGCACGGGAGTGGAGAGAAAGGTACGTACTGTGCGTGCTCTGAGATAAAACAGACTCAATCACAATTACTTTGAACTAGCACAAGCCAAGAATGATGTGGGAATATGGAAAGGATTTAGAATAAATTTGCAAACAGGATCTATGAAGAAAGGTAAAACCCTCAAGTGTATTGTCAGCCCAGAACTTGAGAAAAGAATAAAGGGCGATGTGGCACTTTTCATCTGCGGCCGAGTTGAGTAGACAGAGAATGGCGAGCAGCTGTTCTCTCACTCCACTGAGTCCCAAAATGGAGGAAATAGACCACAAGGAGAATTCAGGTTAAATGTCAGGATTAATTTCCTGGCCATGAGGGTTGTTAAATGCTAAAGTGGTTGACCCACAGATGTTAAGGACTCTCCTTCATTGACACTCTTTAAGAGGAAAAAAAAATGAATGAAAAAGACTCTTCTGTCTGGAACAACTTAGTTGAAGGCTGCCTTGAAGCAGAAGGATGCTGCAGACGACCTTTGAAACCTCATGTCCCCATGCACGTGTTATTTAGATACACATCTGTGGGTGGGATGATTCAAGAGATCACGCTGTGCCTCAGTGCACACTCCTCCCTGCAATTATGCTTCAGGGTGAAAGTGGGTCTGGCGTCACAAATAACCACCACCACTGAAATGAGCATCTTCAGGGACACACTCCGACTAACCAAGCTTGACATTCACCATGAAGATGTTCCGCAGCAAGCAGTGCAGGGGCAAGCTGGAGCTGTCCAACCTGGGCCCAACCTGCCTGTGTCTGGCGACATGGACATACTCTTGGGTGGTGAGTACATGGTTTCATAAGCAAGAGACTCAGATCCTAGTCTTCTCTGACCCCAGTCTGCTGTGTGGCATCCGGCAGACCTCAGAGCTTACGTAGCACAGCGTTCTCACCTGCGAAACGGGCTGTAAAAAAGGACTGTTGTAAGTTGGCATCAGATACAACTCTGGAAAATAACAAAGCTCTAAGACGACGTGTGGGATCTTTACTGCTAAGAGTGGGTTTCCTCAAAGAAACACTCTGCTAGAGGAAAAGCCTCTGATCAGGGAGGATCTGGACTGAGCTGGCAGTTACTATTAACAAAAGCAGCATTCAGGCCTGGCTGAAGGGAAGGCCAGGATGAGTCCTTGGTTTGCAAATGCAATTAGCCACCTATGGATGAGCCTACCACAAGCTCTCTTTCAGGTTCAGAGACAGGCACATGGGGAACAACAGGTCCATTTAAAGATTTTGCCCTGCCCTGGCCTGGAGAGTGCACGGTGGCTCAATCTTAGCACTTTGGGAGGCTGAGGCAGAAGGATCACTTGAGTCCAGAAGTTCAAGACCAGCCTGTGCAACATAGCAAGACCTCGTCTCTACAAAAAATAAGAAAAATTAGCTGGGTGAGGTGGCATGCACCTGTAGTCCCAGCTACTCTGGAGGCTGAGGCAGGAGGATCACTTGAGCTCAGGAGTTGGAGGCTGCAGTGAGCTATGATGATGCCACTGCACTCCAGCCTGGGCAACAGAGTGAGACCCTGTCTCAAAATAAATAAATAAAAAGATCCTTCCCTGGTTAGAAATTGGCTGATCACTTTTCAAAAATAAAGATTTCTAGATGGAGGCTGGACAGAGATAATAATGAGGAGAAGCATTAATGACCCTATATTCCAGCAAGCCAAAAAACTCATTTCCACAGCTGCGTTGGAGGTCGTGGAATGCTTTGTTTTATTTATATTATTATGATAATTGTTTATGAAAATGTCCCCTCAGGGCCTTTTTGAGTTTTATATGTGCGATCCTTGGAAGTAATCCTAGAAAACACCCTTCCCCTCTGCCATCATCTTCCCTGAAGAACATGCTTTGGCCACCCTATTCCCCCAGAGTTGATAGCAAAAAGTCATGAAAGAAAATTCCTTGAATTTGGACTAAAAGGGGCTTAGGGGGCCATGAGAGAAATAAACTGTCCATTAAGGTGGAACCAAAACCATCGCATGGACAGGGGCACAAGGCTGGTGCTCACTGCCAGGTGACAACTGGCCGGTGATGGGCAACTATCGCATCTTTCTGCACTTCTTTTTCTCAAAGTGATGCAGATGAAGCAGGATGGTTTGGTACACAGAGCAAAAGATTTGGAGATAGGAAATGGAGGCCTGCCACAAACCGACTAAGAGGCCTCGGAGAGTCTGCTCTGGATTTTCGCTTCTCTGACCATATATAAGAAAGATCGGTGGGAGCAGACAGAGCTCCCTTGCAGCTCCATCCGGTTGCCTGGTAGTGGCTGCTCAGGCACTACATCGAAAGGGAGTCTGAGCCCACTACAGGCCCACTAGCAAAGAATGCTGCAGTAGATTAATGATGCCTGCCATGGCTGCAAATAGCAGCAGGAGAACGGGTGCCATGGACTTGCCAATCTTGAGGTGCACAATTTCAGGGTCTCTCACTGTTGCATTCCAGTTGGGTGAATTTATGAAGCCCTTGTAGAGTTAACTAGAGCTAATAATAATAATAATAATCAACTCCCCTCCTTATGTAGATCTACCTGCAGGCTCTTCTAGTGTTAACTGTCCACATCTCCAAATTGCTTGTTCTGAAATGCCCTTATACGTCTTGTCCTGATTGTCCCCTGCACACACCCTACTCAGTCATACCCTTCCCCTATCACTTAACATCATCTAAGATGACATCCATCAAAGAGGTGAATAGAAAATATTCTTAAAATATTCTTTCATGCTATCGTGAGTAACAAATCCATATCACATGTCCGAAGGTAGCTAATGTGTTACACATAGACATGAGCTTTTGAATTAGGAGTCCTGGATTGCAGCTCCAAACTTGCCATGAACCTGAAGGCTCTCTCTAGTCCCAGGCTTGTCTCTGACTTCTAAGTAACCTTGGCTAATTCCGTCCCTATCTCTAGACATTGGCTTCCTCATCTGAGAAATGAGAAGGCTAAGATCAATGGTTTCAGGACTCTGTGGAAGGTTATGTTGGAGATGCGTCCCTAGCCCCTGAGGGTGGCATTGGGAAAGGCCACACCCAGCCCCTCTAACGCTGGGAGTCCTTATGGAATCAGGATCCAAGGGCAAAGGACGACAGACTTGGCACAGCAACCTCACACTCTCATTCCACAGAAAACCCACTGGAGAGCCCCAAATCCTCACTTTTCCATCCTTGGTGAGTGATTCCCCCTACCTGTCCCCTCTTTACTCATTATTGCTGGGAGATTATTTCTGCTCCCTGAACTTTTTCTCCAGGAACTATTAACAATTACCCCTAGAACACA
>VSMD01034174.1:0-12605 GCA_008750895.1 Mirza zaza
CTCTTGCTCAGGCTGGTCTCGAACTCCTGAGCTCAAACGATCCGCCCACCTCGGCCTCCCAGAGAGCTAGGATTACAGGCTTGAGCCACCTCGCCCGGCCACTTAGCACTACTTTTTAGACAACTAAAAGAGCAAAAATCAAAGAACTATGGAGTTAAAAAAAAGTTGTATTAAATGAAAGCATTTTATGAACTGTAAGGTTATATAAAACTAGAGGCATTAATAATAGTAGAGTATTGGCCGGGCGCGGTGGCTCAAGCCTGTAATCCTAGCTCTCTGGGAGGCCGAGGTGGGCGGATCATTTGAGCTCAGGAGTTCGAGACCAGCCTGAGCAAGAGCGAGACCCCATCTCTACTATAAATAGAAAGAAATTAATTGGCCAACTAATATACAGAAAAAATTAGCCGGGCATGGTGGCACATGCCTGTAGTCCCAGCTACTCGGGAGGCTGAGGCAGCAGGATTGCTTGAGCCCAGGAGTTTGAGGTTGCTGTGAGCTAGGCTGACACCACGGCACTCACTCTAGCCGGGCAATAAAGTGAGACCCTTCTCAAAAAAAAATAAATAAATAAAAATAATAGTAGAGTATTATATGTAAAGAAAAACCCTTTGCACCACTATTCAGTCTGTTCTGCATTCATTTGTTCCTAATGATGTCTTTTTTATAAAAACTAAACATTTTTTCTCACCCTAACAGTAATGCATATGCACTGTGGAAAATTTGGAAAGCGAAAGAAAATAAAAAGAATCATTCATATTCCATCACCAAAGACCAATGGTTAACATATTTGTATAGTTTCTTCCAGTTTTAATTTTCCTATGCATTTTATAGACAATTAAGATCATACTGCATATAACATTCTGGAGTCTGCTTTTGGTTTTGACTTTTTTATTTAAAATATTACTTATATAAATATATAGTAATTATTAGATATTTGCTTTAGACTTAACATATTTATTATATTACATATGAATATGTATATTATACAACAATTTTCAATTTTTTTTTAAATAGACATCACTGTATAATTAATTTTCTCCTTTGTTCCTATATTAGATAGTCCTAAATAAATAGGAACTCTCTTAGGATTTACTCCAAATCTGAAAATTAAACCTGCTCAAAATGTTTTGTGTGAGCAATTCTGATTTAAGATGAATATGTGGAAACCATGGAGGGTAGAGTATAGGGGTTAGGAAGAAAGTATTTTAAAATAAACAATAATTTTACATATGGAAAAAAAGTCCAACCAACTAAACAACAATGCACAGATGAGAAGTGTTACCTGGGCAGAGAAGCCTGGGCGGGTACTAGGGGTCCAAGTTGAGGCTGATCCCTGGGTGGGGTTCGAGTGGCGGGAAATCTGGGCCAACATCTGTCCAGCAGAAGCTGATGGTTGGACAATGGTTACAGGAGGGGCCAGACCACTATTCCTGGGTTTGAACAGATAGTGAGGTAAATGATTAAAAAGAAGGATTTACCAGAGAAGCTAGGAATCAAAGGACAATCTAGCGCTATCCCTAGATTCCCTTGGCTTCCTTGGGGTTAAGGAAAATTTGATAATATAATTAGGAAAAGACAAGAAAGACAGTCAGGCACTGACCAGGACATACAGAGATGGAGCCTAGAACACAGCAAGAGGACAGGTGCAAAGATATAGGAGGAAAAAAAGCAGCTTGTTTGCCTCACCCTAGGCCCTACAAGCTCCACTGTTTTATCTGAAATAACCAGAGAAAGCAAGGAAAGAATAAAATTTGGATTCGGTAACTGAATCTCTTAGGGCCTTGTAAAGCGGCACACACATTTGGGGCTCACCTGAAATTCTCTGCCGGCCGGGGGGTAGGAGGGAATGTGTTGCCCTGGGAGAATAGCTGTTGGGTGGCAGGGACAGTGCTGGAGGAGATGCCTTTACTCTGATCTGTGGACCAAAAGGAGTGGGGGGAGGGCCAGTCAAGGGGCTGCAGATTATTAGTTCAGCAAGTTCCTATTTACTCATGAGGTATTATGATTAAGTGGAAATACACTGGAAGATTACTGATTAGGCAGTGGCAGGCCCATCAGTAAGTGATCTAAATGAGAATTTAAAAGGGGAATGAGTAAGAAACATACCCGCATTGATGTTGGAATAGATTTCTGAAAATCTTGGATCTCTATCCTGGACAAATAGACCATCTGACTTCTCAAGGGGCTTGCTGTGCTCTGGTCCTGTGGCTGTCACAGGCTGAACAGAAACCTGTGGAATACAATGATAAAAATAACTGTTAAAAGTTTAACGTGACAATTCAATAACCCTGAAATTCATATAAAATATACATACACTCATGTTGACTGGCACTGAAGGACATTTGTTTATTTTTATTTTATTTTATTTTATTTTTTGAGACAGAGTCTCACTCTGTTGCCCGAGCTAGAGTGCTGTGGTGTCAGTCTACCTCACAGCAACCTCAAACTCCTGGGCTCAAGTGATCCTCCTGCCTCAGCCTCCCGAGTAGCTGGGACTACAGATATGTACCACAACACCCGGCTAATTTTTTCTATATATGTTTTTAGTTGGCCAATTAATTTCTTTCTATACTTAGTAGAGACGGGGTCTTGTTCTTGCTCAGGCTGGTTTCGAACTCCTGACCTTGAATGATCCACCCGCCTCAGCCTCCCAGAGTGCTAAGATTATAGGCCTGAGCCACCACGCCCGGCCAAAGGACATTTGTATAAAAAATGCTAACTGTTCTCTTCAAAGAAGAAGACACACACTCACCTGGGAATGATTGTAACTGGCCAGTCCGTCTCTTCCTGGTACCATGTCCAGTTCTGTTTGCTGTTGCTGCTGCCTACAAGTCAAAGGCCAGTGAGAAGAGAAATAGGAAAAAAGAAGATTTTTTAAAAGAATGTGGAGAAAGGGCCTTAAAAAAATAAGCAAAAACCAAACAAAAGATAAGCACGGTTGCAAATAGCCACCCCTGGGCTACTGACTACTACTGACTTCCACTCAAATAGTGGAAGATGATTTTTCAACCATTTCATACCTGGATGCCAGCTGCCCTGAGCCCATCTCCAGGGGTAAACTGGCTGTAGGACCTAGCTGTGGCCTCTGGATTGTGTTGGATAGTGTAGGCCGTGGTTCCTGGCTAGAGTTCCTAGGAAAACAGAGTAGACAAAATAGAGAAAGGGGAAAAAAAAAAAGAATCTGACTCTGTAAATAAAGCTCTATAAATTCATCTGTAAGTATAACAATCAATAATAAATCCCCCTTTAAAGTCCAATCCTACAAGTAACCTATGACCTCAGTTTCAGCAAATAATTCACACTATGGACAGCATGGTACAAACAGAAACTACGTCCTATGGCACAAGGTTTCATCCTGTTTAGGTTCTAAATCCTAGATATTCAATAGCTGGTTGTCACGGATGTCTATATATCCACACAGTGTATTTTTAAAAGCACAGGTAAGAAATGGAAAATACACACCCTGAAACATTAACAAAGACCATTAAGAGTGTGAGAATTTTTTACTTTCTCTCTGCACTTTTCAATACTTTCCAGATTTTCTATAAAGAATATTTATTTAAAAAGAAAATATTAAAAGCTAATTAAAATTAATTGCAGTGGGGGAAAATTATATGTAGCAGTAGAGAAAGTCATTATTTCAAGCAACTTTAGTTATTAAAAGGACTCAAAAATTTTTTAAACAAAATGGAAGCACAAACTATTTGTTGTGTAATATAAAGATGCAAAAAGAAAAAGACAAAAACAAAAAGCTATAATGACCATGATCATGTACTTGAGTCTTAAATTCATAAAAGTTTCTAACTCAATCCATTGTGTTATACTTAGTTAGCAAAGAATTAAACTTTATGAGTTCTAAAGATCGAATTGGACAATAGTAACTGTTGTCACCAGGTATTATGCATACTTGCTAAGTATTCATAATCTGATCTTGCCAATTCTACAGAAGTAGATTAAATGGCAAAGAAGTAACCTAACAATTGATACCCATTAGATAGTTATAATAAAAAGGAGACCATAGCAAAAGTTGACAAAGATGTGGAGAAACTAGAACCCTCATAAATTGCTAGTGGGAATTTAAAATGATGGGGCTCTGCTGGATGCAGCAGCGTTATGCCTGTAATCCCAGGAACTCAGGAGGTTGAGGCAAGAGGATCACTTGAACTCAGGAGTTCAAGGATGCAGTGAGCTATGATTTCACCACTGCCCTTCTGCCTGGGCGACAAAGCGAGAGTGAGACTTCATCTCAAAAATAAATAAATAAATAAATAAATAAATAAAAATGATGAGGCCGGGCACGGTGGCTCACGCCTGTAATCCTAGCACTCTGGGAGGCTGAGGCGGGCGGACTGCTCGAGGTCAGGAGTTCAAAACCAGCCTGAGCAAGAGTGAGACCCCATCTCTACTATAAATAGAAAAAAATTAATTGGCCAACTAATATATATAGAGAAAAAATTAGCCGGGCATGGTGGCACATGTCTGTAGTCCCAGCTACTCAGGAGGCTGAGGCAGTAGGATTGCTTGAGCCCAGGAGTTTGAGGTTGCTGTGAGCCAGGCTGATGCCGTGGTACTCACTCCAGCCTGGGCAACAAAGCAAGACTCTATCTCAAAAAAAAAAAAAAAATGATGGGACAGCTTTGGAAAATAGTTTGGTAGTTCCTCAAAAGGTTAACAGAGTTATCATGTGACCTAGTAATTCCACTCCTGGGTATATACCCAAGAGAATAAAAATATATATCCACATAAAAACTAGTATACAAATGTTCATGGCAGCAATCTTGACAGCCCAAAAGTGGAAACAACCCAATGTCCATTAAATGATGAACTGACAGAAAAAATGTGATATATCTATATAATGGAATATTATTTGGCAATAAAAAGAAATGAATTGGTCAGGTTCAGTGGCGCAAGCCTGTAATCCTAGCACTCTGGGAGGCTGAGGTGAGAGGACAGCTGGAGGTCAAGAAGTTTGAGACCAACCAGAGCAACAGCGAGACCTCTTCTCTACTAAAAATAGAAAAAATTAGCAGGCATGGCAGCACACATCTGTAGTCCCAGCTACTTGGAAGGCTGAGGATTGCTTGAGCTCAGGAATTTGAGGTTGTAGTGAGCCATGATGACACCACTGCACTCTAGACAGGGCAACAGCAAGACTCTGTCTCCAAAAAAAAAAAAAACAAAAAAATAAAGTACTGGTACATGCTACAATATAGATGACCCTTAAAAACATCATATAAAGTGAAAGAGGCCAGTCACAAAGGAACCATAAACTCTGTCATCCCATTTATATGAAATGTCTAGAATAGGCAAATTTATAGAGACAGGAGATTAGTGGTTATATAGGGCTCAGGAGAGAGGAGGGAGAATGGGGAATGACTGTTGATGGGTACAGGATTTCTTTTAGCGGGGATGAAAATGTTCTTAAATTAGATTGTAGTAGTAGTTGCATGACTGTGGGATACACTAAAAAAACACTGTACACTTTAAAATGGGTGAACTGTATGATACATGAAATGTATCTCAATAAAACTTTTTAAAAAAGAAGCTGAGAAAGAAAGCTCAAATAGAAAAGATTCAGAGAAAGGAATAGAAACTAATGAAAGAGTGGGATATAGCTATTATGCTCTAAAGCAAACTATGGTCCATGGACCAAATTTGGCCTACTGCCTGTTTTTGTAAATAAAGGTTTATTGGAACACAGGCATGTTCTTTCATTTGTCTATGACTGTTTTCATGCTACAACAGAGTTAAATAGTTGCGATAAAGACCATAGGGCCCACAAAACCTAAAATACTTACTACCTATCCCTTTACAGAAAGAGTTTGCTGACCCCTGCTCTAGAGTAAAATCCTGCCAGACTATAGCAATAAACTGGCATACAAAACAAAAGCCTTTCTAGAAAGGGTTGATACATAAAATTGAAACATAAACCCTTCCCTCTCAGGACCTAGTCTCTGAACCACTGTTTCTTAAAATTTTACTCTACCTTGATCAACTACCTCAAATCCTGTAAGCTGGAAAATGAGGAACTTCAAACTAATGGTGTTTAATATTGGAAAAGTGGAGAAGGAGATAGCTTGATAAAGCTAAGCAGACATAGCCCATGAGAAATCCCAACACTGGAAAAGACCTCTGTGATATTATGAAACATAGCTGACCCTTGAACAGCATGGGGGTTGGGGAATTGAACGCCAGTTTTACAGTAAAAAATCCAAGTATAACTTTTGACTCCCTCAAAACTTAATTATTAATAACCTACTGTTTACTAGAATCCTTATTGATAATATAGTCAGTTAACATATATTTTGTATGTTACATGGAGTATATGCTGTATTCGTGCAATAAACTAAGCTAGAGAAGAGAATATGTTATTAAGAAAATCATAATTCTAAGATGACTGTTGTAGTAGGAAAAAAAATCATAAGGAAGAGATAATATATTTATTATACTATACTGTATTTATTGATTTCATCTGTTTATGAGATGAATGGTGTGTCTGGAATGGCAAGCAACTGCACCTGCAGTCCTCAATCTATGGTATACATCAAACAACTTTTCTTATAACATTACTTTTCTCTGCTTCTTGGAAACAATTTCAGCATCGCTAGCGGCACTTCGTATGGTATTGCACTAAACACAATGAAAAATACACAAGAACCTCGGGAGATCAGTTTTTACTGCTATATATAATACAATTTACTGGAGAGAAAAACTGTTCACACAGAGATGACTGGTGTCACACAGCATCTTAAATGGATACTTGCAACAGCTGAGCATGCTCCAATAGCAATAGGATGTGGCTATAAAATTATCATAGCAGTACAATATGTACTACAGTTAATTTTATGCAGTGATGATTTAATACTGCATCTTTCCTTTTTTTTTAAGAGATAGAGTCTCGCTCTGTCACCCAAGCTGGAATGCAGTGGCATGACAATAGCTCACTGCCAGCCTCCAACTTCCGAGCTCAAGTGATCCTCCTGCCTCAGCCTCCCAAACAGCTAGGACTTCTAGGCACACATCACCATGCCTTGCTAGTTTTTTTAATATTTTGTAGAGTCGGGGGTCTTGCTATGTTGCTAAGGCTAGTTTCAAACTCCTGGCTTCAAGCAATCCTGCACAGCCTCCCAAAGTACTAGCATTACAGGTGTGAGCTGCCTTATCAAGTCTGATATCTTTACTTTTGTTTACATTTCTGTAGACTAAGAATGGTGCCATGTATTGTCTATGTTTGGGTAAGTTTTGATAAATTTAAACTTTTTATAATAGATTTATGTATATTTTATGGTAGTAAATAAAGTGGGCTATCATTTACATATATTTTATGCATTCATGACATACCTAACTTTTTCTTAATTTTTTGATATTAATACTTCTAGGTTATACAGCTCCTCTGCAAGTTGTTTCCAATTGTCACAAATATTGAAAAAACTTTTCAATATATTTATTGAAAAGAATCCACATATAAGTGGACCTGCACAGTTCAAACTCAAGCTGTTTAAGGGTCAACTATAGGTCGGGCACAGTGGCTCACGCCTGAAATCCTAGCACTTTGGGAGGCTGAGGCGGGAGGATTGCTTGAGCTCAGGAGTTCGAGATCAGCCTGAGCAAGAGCAAGACCCTGTCTCTACTATAAATAGAAAGAAATTAGCCAAACAACTAAAAATAGAAAAAATTAGCCAGGCACGATGGCACATGGCTGTAGTCCCAGCTACTCAGGAGGCTGAGGCAGGAGGATCACTTGAGCCCAGGAGTTTGAGGTTGCTGTGAGCTAGGCTGACACCTAGGCACTCTAGCCCAGGCAATAGAGTGAGACTCTGTCTCAAAAAATAAAAAAAGGTCAACTATACAAATTTGTTCTCATTCAGTTTCCTGATTCCTAAAATTCTTGGAATCTTCAAAGTGATAAGTATCTTTTCGTATGCTAATGAGTTGATTCTGGGCTGGCAGCCCCTAGGTACCTTCAGGATGGGAGCAGTCATGAGAAGACCAAGAAAAGATTAGGTGGTTGGGACTTAATTTAGCCCCAGTCCCCAACCTTGGAGAGGTGAGAGAGCTGATGGTTAAGCCAATCACCAATGCCCAATGATTTAATCAATCATGCCTATGTAATGAAACTTCCATAAAAATCCAAAAGGACTGGGTTTGAGGAGCTTCTGGATAGATAAACACGGGGAGATTTCTGGAGGGTAGCACACCAGGAAAGGGCATGGAAGCTCTGGGCTCCTTCCCCCATACCATGCCCTATCTATTTTTTCTGGTATTCATCAGTATCCTTTGTAATATCCTGTGTGATAAACTGATAAATGTAAGTAAGTGTTTCTCTGAGTTCTGTGAGACACTCAAACAAATTAATCGAACCCAAGGAGAAGATCCATAGGAATCCCGATTTATAGCAGGTCAGTCAGAGCACAGGCAAAACAACCTGGGGCTTGCAACTGTCATCAGAAATGGGGGCAGTCTTATGAGACTGAGCTGAGCCCTCAACCTGAGAGATCCGATGCTATCTCCAGGTAGACAGTGAATTGAATTGAATTGAAGGACACCCACCTGGTGTCCGTTGCAGAAATGAATGCTTACTTGGTGTAAGTAAAAACCCACACAAATCTGGTGTCAGAAGTATTTTGTGCTGTGAGAGCAGAGGAAAAACAGTTTGCTTTTTCTACTCAGCCTGTATGGTACATACTTCACATTGGTGTTGGTACAGATGATGTACTCAATTTCATCTGAGTAAGGGTTCTGGAAAGTAAAGGAACTAGTTCTCATCCAGAGCCATTCTCGATTCTTGGACCGGAACCGGAACATGACAGATAGCACCTGGCCTTTTAATTTTACCACCTGAAAAAGTTATCATGCCATCAGTGGAACGTACTGAATATTTTCTTTAGAAATTTAAATTAAAAATTTCCAATTTCTACAACGCTGAGACTCTCGTGTTCTTAAAGCACCAGGCTTTTTCAATGTTAAAACAATATGAGGGAGTAAAAACTAAGTGACTAAATAAGGAGGAGGTATATTTACCATGTTTCTTCCCAGAATCTCAAGCTACCTGACCACTCTAGTCAAAGTCAAACAGGAATAACAATTATTTCCAGGAGGGAAAAGACTGTTTCTCCACTTTCCTTAGTAAGTCCATTAAAGATATGCTGAGCTAGCTTTACAAGTCTATACTAGATATTTGGTAAGTCTAATGACATTGAATATAGCTTATATACTGCTCTTCAGTCCTAGCTTTTCCCCCTAAACCTGAGAATTTCTGGCACCCACAGAGGTTTCCATAAATAAAACTAAGTCAGCTTTAGTCTTGTTTTGCTTTTGTTTTTTAAAGTATGTAATTTTAGGTTATTTTCATTTCTAATCTCATAGAATGGAAAATAATCTTTTTTTTTTTTGGGTCCAAGTCCCAGGGCACTGATACGGCAGCCTCTATTGGGACGAAGACCAAAAATAATCTTTTAACTCACCCTTCCGAACAATTAAAAAAACAATAATAGCAGCTAACATTTATTTTGTAACTACCATGTGTCAATCACGGGGCTATGTGCTTAATGTGCATTATCTCATTTAATCTTCCAAAGAAACCTCTGAATTTAAGTACTATTACTATATCCATTGTATCCATAAGGACACTACTGAGACTTAAAGAGGTTAATTAACTTGTATGATATAAAGTAAGAGCTATTATCTAAGGCCAAGTCTATTAAATTCACCAGATATTTGCAGGAACTAGGGCCTGAAAATGATAATTAACAGCCAGATTAAACTAAGAGTTAACTCTCACTTAGCTATAAAAGAACTGTGTGAAATAAATTTTCCTACTACAATCCACAGATCAGTGACATATACGGTATCTTTAAAGACAACTCTTTGGATACAGATAGCTAGATACAAAATAGTAAGTAGCCAAAGCCAAACAGAAGTACCTTGGACATTATCCATAGTTTCAAAGTATTAAATCTTTTCTATTCCTTAAAAATATACGCTAAGTACTAAGGAACATAAAACCGTAGTGCCTGCTATGGTGCTTAGTTAATAAATAGTCAATAAATATTTGTGGGTTAGATATGGTAAGTATTTATTCAAATCCAAACCAGAAGAAAAGTTACCTGTTGGAAGCTGTCTCTTAGAAGCTGTTGGTCTTCAGGATGACAGAATTCTACGATATTCTTTCCTAACAGTTCCTAGAAGAAACAAAGAAAAGTAAAAAATATATATATGTATATATATATATATATATATTTTTTTTTTTTTTGAGACAGAGTCTCACTTTGTTGCCCAGGCTAGAGTGAGTGCCATGGCATCAGCCTAGCTCACAGCAACATCAAACTCCTGGGCTCAAGCAATCCTTCTGCCTCAGCCTCCCAAGTAGCTGGGACTACAGGCATGCACCACCATGCCCGGCTAATTTTTTGTACATATATTTTTAGTTGGTCAATTAATTTCTTTCTATTTTTTTTTAGTAGAGAAGGGGTCTTGCTCAGGCTGGTTTCGAACTCCTGACCTCGAGTGATCTGCCCACCTCGGCCTCCTAGAATGCTAGGATTACAGGTGTGAGCCACCATGCCTGGCCAGTAAAATATATACTTTCATGGTCATCTAACTTTCCAGGTCAACTAGCTGGGAACTTGGATTTTATTTTTCTTCCATCTTTATCCTAAGACTGTAGATAAGTGGGAGGAATAAAAAAGATAAGAAATAAAAGAATAAAACACAATGTAAATGATGAAAGAAAGGAAAAAAATGATGAAAAGTAAAAAAACTAAAAAAAAGAAAGTAAAAGAAAAAAAAATAAAACAAAACAAAAAAAGAAATAAAAGAAGATGGAATCTGCTAAAAGAAGATGAAATCTGCTAAACAAATGGCTTATTGAATTTTTTTTTAGAATATACATTTATTTTAATAAGTATTACAAATTTTAGATATAATGTATATTCATAATTCACCCATTCTAAGTATACGAGTTGTTGATTGTTACTAAATTTATATGACTGTACAACTTTATCACAATCCAGCTTTTGGAACATGTTCATTACACCAAGAAGTTCCCTTGTGCTCATATGCATTTAATCCCTGCTCTCACCCTCCAGCCAATGACTGGTCTGCTTTTTGCCTCTTCAGTTTCACCATTTCTAGAAATTTCATATAAATGGAATCATACAATGTATAGTATTTTGGGTCTGGCTTCTTTCACTTAGCGTAATATTTTTGAAGTTCATCTCTACTGCTGCATGTATCAGTGGTTTATTCCTTTTATTGCTCAGGAGTATTCTAACATGGATATACCACAGTTTATGTATTCATTCACAAAATGATAATGGACATTTAAACAGTTCCCACTTTTTGGCTATTATCAATCATACAGCTATGAACATTTACGTACAAACCTTTGTGTGAACATACGTTTTCATTTCTATTGGGTAGATACCCAGGAGTGGAATTGCTAGGTTGTAGGATGAAAGTATACATTTACCTTTTTATGAAACTGTCAAAATGTTTTTGCAAAGTAGCAATACCATCTTACATGTCTGCCAACAAAGTATGAGGGTTCCAGCTTCTCCACATTCCACCATCACTTTTTGATTATAACCACTGTAATGAGTATATAGTGGTAACTAATTGCCTTTTTAATCTGCACTTTCCTAATGATAAAAAGATGTTGAGCATATTTTCATGTGTCACTCTCATTTCTTCTTTAGTAAAATGTCAAATTTTGTTCCCACCTTTTATTGGCTGTTTATCTTAATGAGTTGTTTATATATTCCTGATGCAAATTCTTTTTCAGACATATGATTTGCAAATATTCTCTCTCAGTTTGTGTCTGGTCTTTTCACTTTCTTAATAATATCCTTTTAAGAGGACAAATTTTGGCCGGGCGCAGTGGCTCACGCCTGTAATCCTAGCACTCTAGGAGGCCGAGGCAGGCGGACTGCTCGAGGTTAGGAGTTCGAAACCAGGCTGAGCAAGAGCGAGACCCCGTCTCTACTATAAATAGAAAGAAATTAATTGGCCAACTAATATATATAGAAAAAATTAGCCGGGCATGGTGGCGCATGCCTGTAGTCCTAGCTACTTGGGAGGCTGAGGCAGAAGGATCGCTTGAGCCCAGGAGTTTGAGGTTGCTGTGAGCTAGGCTGACGCCATGGCACTCACTCTAGCCTGGGCAACAAAGTGAGACTCTGTCTCAAAAAAAAGAAAAAAAAGAGGACAAATTTTAATTTTCAACTGAATCCCAATTTATCCATTTTTTCTTTTATGATTCATGCTTTTAGCGTCATATAAAATATCGTTGCCTAACTCAGGATCACAAACATTATCTCCTAAAAGTTTATTTATAACTTTAGCTTTGTTTTTTTTTTTTTTTTTTTTTTGACAGAGTCTCGCTTTGCCGCCCAGGCTAGAGTGAGTGCCATGGCGTCAGCCTAGCTCACAGCAACCTCAAACTCCTGGGCTCAAGCAATCCTGCTGCCTCAGCCTCCCAAGTAGCTGGGACTACAGGTATGTGCCACCATGCCCGGCTAATTTTTTCTATATATATTAGTTGGCCAATTAATTTCTTTCTATTTATAGTAGAGACAGGGTCTTGCTCTTGCTCAGGCTGGTTTCGA
>VSMD01034177.1:0-12637 GCA_008750895.1 Mirza zaza
CGCCCCTTGGCCCCCACCCCGTGCCTAACCACAGGGGTGGTGCCTGCCAGAGCCAGGCTGGGCAATGGGGCTGTGGACAGCTAGCAGCCATGGTTCCTGGGGGGTGGAAGGAACAGGCCACAGAAGAGCCCCTGGGTTTGTCCTCAGTGATCTCCCACCTCCCTATGTGCAGTCCGGGGGGCCTGGGGAGAGGTGGGTAGCCGAGGAAGGAGAAGGGGCTCACTAGCACCTTGGCCATAGTAGGGAATGGGTCCGGCATGGTGGCCACATGACAAGGCAGTGTCCAGCAGCCTGGAAGCCCTGGGGTGAGGCCAGGCAGGGCTCACACCCCCGCCCTGCATGGGGTTGGAGGGGTTGGAGGCATGTCCCATCGGGGAAGAGGCCTCACAACCCCAGTCGACTGAGGGGAATAGAAACTGCTCATGTACTAACAGGCACACACAGGGCGCCTTCCCCTTCCCGGTGCGTCAAGGCGGGGTGGCCCCTCTGTGCGGGCGGTGGGTGTGGTGAGTCATGTCACCCCAGCCTCTGCTGCCCCACTGGGGAAGGGAACAGAACAGCCTCACCGGCAGTTGTGGGAATCGAATGAGCCACCATCCGGGAAGGCATTTTGGAAAGCATGAAGGGCTCTCCATATGTAAATAATTGAAATAATTAAGGAACAACAGACTCGTGAGCGCAGGAAGGTGGGCTGGCCTCCTACAACATGGAGGCATCCCCCACCTGTACAGAGACCCCAGAAAAGGCCTTTCTTCCAGCCCACCCTCAGCCCTGTGCTGAGCACAGGGCTGCCTTCTGGGTCCTCTGCCCTGCGTGTGAGTGCCTCTCAGTGCGAGGACAAACCTCCCCCCAGCACCCTCCTTCTCTGAATCCTTCCAATCTCCTGGACTCTGAATCCCCTGCTTTGGATCCAGTGGGGCAAGAGAATGCAGTCAGGGGGAGAGGTGACCCATGGGGGGCATCCACAGACAGTCAGTGCCCCACCTGCCTCTCTGGGCCCTCCCTTCCTCTACATCTCTCTGGCTGTTTATGCGAAGAGAGCCTTTCTTTCTCTGACCTAAGGCCCCTGCTGTGGGCTCCCGCCCAGCAGCACCGGGGCGGGGAAGAAACCCATCCTAGTCCACTATGGTCATCTGTTCCTGAGAGGATAATCTCACGGCCTGCTGCCACGCAGGAGCACAGTAAGGGCTTGCTGAGCCAGTCAGGGCGTGGGGGATGGGAGCCGTCCACAAGACAGCCATAATGCCTGGCCCTCCTGCCCCGGCCTGGCAGGAGACTGTCAAACCCCAGGAAGAGAGGTCCAGAAAGGCTGCATGCACTAGGGTGTCCCAGTCACGTCAGGGGCAGGGACATCGGCGAGAGAGCCTGGGCAGAAGGTCGTGGGAGGGGAGCTGCAAAATCTGGTCTTGGCCCACCCCCTTCTTGCACCTCCCACAGCCTCCTCTCTCATCCACCCTGAAGTGTCCCCAGGAGGAGCACACACATTAGAGGACCTAGGACCAAGGCCTCTGGGAGGTTCACTCATCCGACACATACATATTCGGGGAGCAACTTTTATGTGCCGGGCACCACCTGGGCTCTGGGAATGCAGTGGCCATGCCCCATCCTCTTCCCAGACCTGTGTTCCTCCCTTCACAGGTTGCTCTGTGTGGACAGGCACCCCACCTGGGCTCCCTCGCCTCTGCTTCCTGGGCACTCGGCCCGAAGGCACCAGCAGGTGAAGGGAGGAGAGAGCAGCTCCGGGCTGCTGCCCCTGTGCCCTCCCTCCATGACACCAAGGTTTTGTCCGGAGCTGTGTCCCTGCAAGGCTACAGCTCCTACAGCACGGCCCCTCTGCATGGCCCCAGTTGTCACCGGGCTCTGCTGATGCTCTTCCCTCTCCTCGTTCCTCTAGCCCAAAAAATAGGAAGGGCCTTGTGGGACAGTACAAAAATGAGCACAGCATTGTGGCTCTCTTCCATCCAGAATTGGAGTCTACCGTGTCACAAGGACAGCCCAGATCCTGTTAATAGGTTCTTTCTAACACCCTCTTACTGAGACACCCACAGTTTCCTGTGACGTGTGTTCTCCCCCACTACAAATAATCCTGCCTTGTTCAACTATAGGTGTGTTGCTCGTGGTCTTTGGCTGGAGGAACTGACAGACCCCATCTCCAACCTGGTTCCTGCCCCATCCATCCTCCCCGTGGCATCCAGAATGAACTCTCTAAATTACAGGTTTGACCATGTCGCTCCCCTGCTCGAAACCCTTTAGTGGCACCCAGGTGTATACGTGGAGATTCGCTTTGGCTGACAGAACAGTGGCTCAGGTCTAAGTGGGGGTGCAGGAACTCAGGGCTGGCATGGAGTCTCGCCTCCGCAAAGCTCCCAGGGATCTGGGTCCTCCCGTCCTGTCGCTCTGCTGTGGAAAGCTTCCATTTCTAAGGTCACCCTTGTAGTTCAAGTTGGCTGCGCCAGCTCCTGTTTTCACACGGACATTCCAGCCAGCAGAAAGGAGAAATTGTCCTATTCCTTTAAAGGCACTTCCAGGAAGCTGCACTGTCACTTCTGCTATACCCCAACGGTCTCCTGGCCACACCTAACAGCAAGGAAGGCTTCTGTTGCCCTGGGAAGCCGTGTGCCCAGCTGAAATCCCACAGTCTCTACCACAGCAAGTGAGCTTGTCAGAAGCTGATTAACATGTACCACTCATTCAAGATCACAAAGAAGAAGGATCCTTAGAATACTGCCAATAGAAAGATAGAAGGCTCCTTAACCCCAGCGAACGTCACGCTGAGTAGTGATGCTCCAGGAGCGTTCTTGCCGGAGGAGGAGGGAGACAAGCAGGCCCAAGAGAGTGGGCTCTCTGTCACATTCGGTGTGTGCTGGCCTTTCATGGGACAAGAAAGAGAGGTGGAGAAAAGAATAAACCAGCATTATTTGCAGAAAATATGACTGCCTGTCAGGAAGATCTCAGAGAACCATCTGACAGACACTAGAACTAATAAGCAAAGTCAGCAAGATAACCAGATACAAAGTCAGACGAAAATCAGTGTTTTTCTACACACCAGAAAACCAACAGAAAAAAATGTTGACATTCACAATAGCAACAGAAGCTATAAGATACCTATAAAAAGCCTAAAAGTTATGTGTAAGACCTATATGAAGGCAACTATGAAATTTGACTAAAGGTCATGATAGAGCTGAAGATGGAGAGAATTATGTCATGTCCAATAACAGGAATATTGGGTGTTGTAAAGATGCTGGGCCTGGTTGGGCACGGTGGCTCATGCCTGTAATCCTAGCACTCTGGGAGGCCAAGGCAAGAGAATCACTTGAGGTCAGGAGTTCGAGACCAGCCTGAGCAAGAGCAGGACCCGTTCTCTACTAAAAATAGAAAAATTAGCTGGCCATCATGGTGTGTGCCTGTAGACCCAGCTACTCGGGAGGCTGAGGCAGGAGGATTACTTGAGCCTAAGAGTTAGAGGTTCCTGTGAGCTAGGCTGATGCCATGGTGCTCTAACCTGGGCAACAGAGTGAAACTCTATCTCAAAAAAAAAAAAAAAAAGGTGTTGGTCCTACCTGACTTAGTCTGTAATTGCATTCCAACCCAATCAAAATCACAAGATTTTTTAAAATAGGCCCTGACAAGCTGGTTTTGATGTTAATCTGAAAGAGAAAATACACAAAAACAGCATAGAAATTTTTGAAAATTAAGAACAAAAAGGGGGAATATGTCCTAGTTGATATAAAAATAAACTATAATAGTCTAGTGATTTCACAAGTGTAATTCTGGCATGAAAGCAGACAAATGGATCAATGGAACCAGTTAGAAAGTCCAAGGACACGGTTAGTGATAAAGGTGGCATTTCAAATAAACAGAGCAAAGACTGAACTCTTTAATATATAGCAACAATACTTTTTAAAAGTTTTGATCCATATCTCATATCATTTACAAAAATACATGCCCTGTGGATTAAATGACTTGATATAAGACCAAAACATAGAAGTGTTAGGAGAGTAAGTTTATACCTTTGGAATAGAGAAGCAAGGCCTCGGGCACAATACAAAACACAAAAGCTCTGTAGGAAAGAAGTGATACATTTGATCTCATAAAAGTTTCCATATGATCAAACTCACCATAAACAAAAGTAAAGGCTGAGTGACAGACATGGAGAAAATATCTGACAACAAGTGACAGCTAAAAGATTATTATTCATTCATCCAGCAAGTAACTGAGGGGTCCCTACTATGTGCAAGGCACTATCCTAGGTTCTGGAAACCTTGGCGTGAACAAACGACAAAATTCCCACCCTCTTGGTTCTTACATTCTAAGGGGGCAGGGTGGGACAGCAATAAAGAAATGAACATAGGCCGGGCGCGGTGGCTCACGCCTGTAATCCTAGCACTCTGGGAGGCCAAGGCAGGTGGATGGCTCAAGGTCAGGAGTTCAAAACCAGCCTGAGCAAGAGAGAGACTCTGTCTCTACTAAAAATAGAAAGAAATTAATTGACCGGCTAAAAATATATAGAAAAAATTAGCCAGGCATGGTGGTGCATGGCTGTAGTCCCAGCTACTTGAGAGGCTAAGGCAGAAGGATCGCTTGAGCCCAGGAGTTTGAGGTTGCTGTGAGTTAGGCTGATGCCACGGCACTCTAGCCCAGGCAGCAGAGTGAGAATCTGTCTCAAAAAGAAAAAAAGAAAGAAATGAACATATATTTCTGTCCAATGGTGGTAATAGAGGAAAACCAAACAGGAAAGGAGGAAAGAGAGTGTGAAGAAAGTGAGTAAAGATGTGAGGGCCTCCAAAAACAAATAAGAAAAAGCCAAACACCACAACAGAAAAGGGGCAGAGAATAGCAATATAGAATGCACATGCCAACAAATGCAAATGTCCAGTAAATACGAGATAGTCGTGCTCTACCTACTGTCCAAAAACACGATGTGATGGTCCGCCCAGCAGGCTGGCGAACGATCCGGTATTGGAAGGATGAGTAATCTCTTGCCCTTTTAGTGGGAGAGTAAATTGGTATCATGTTTTTAGAGGGCAATTTGGCAGGACCACTCCAAACGCTGAAAGCCCATGCTCTTTGACCCTATAAGCCCTGTTCTGGGTATGGACACAGGAAAGACAGAAATGTGTGTAAATATTTGCAGTACCACAAGGTCTATAATGGGGGAAAATGGAATACAAAATTTTACAGTTCTACCAAGTATCTGTGAAAACAAATAATGAGGTAAACCTGCACACAGTGATCTAGAACAAGCTCCAAGACAAAGTGCAAAAAGGTGAGTTGCAAAATAAGGTGAAATTGTATGATACTATTTGAATAAAAATTTTTAAAAAGACAAAGATCTACATTCACTATATAAATATAAATATGTTTGAAAGTACTCTAGGAGAGAAGGTCTGGTTGGGAAGGGCAGGAGACTGTGAGGGGAGGAGCCTCGCGCCTTGCTGAGGGGTGCAGGGGCGGAAAGAGGCGCTGGTGTCAGTGCCTGTGAAGGCGAGGCCGGGGGTGGGGGATGCTGCAGGTGCCAAAGAGGAGGAACATCGTGAGAGGCCCTGGGTTGGCCAAGGGAGCAGGCTCAGGCAGGGAGGGCAGAAAGGCCCCAGTGACACTGGCCCACACACCTCAGGCCAGTGTCCCCTCGACGCCTTGTTCTGGGATGCCTTTACCACCACCCCCACACCCCCACCCCCGCCCCTGCAGCCTCGAGACCCCCCTCAGGCCTCACTTCCTCCAGGAAGCCTTCCTGGATCCCCATGCTGAATCCAGAGCCTCTCCTAGGCCTCCTCATGGTGCCCACCCAATGCCTGGGCCCCCCTGGAGGCAGGTGGAGGGCGTTGGTGGGCTCAGGCCCGGCCCGCAGCAGGCCCTCCCTCAGTGCCGGCTGGTGGACAGCAGTGCGCTACTTGCCCATCCCTTCATCTTCGGTTTAGTTCTTGGGTACCCGGCCTCCCTGGGGGAGCTGGGAGCCCTTGTAAAAATTTACTCCCCATCTCTCTGAAAGGCAACATCCTGTCCCTCTCTCAACACCCCAGCCCAGGGGTCAGATTCTGCTCTGGCCGAAAGCCAGGCAGAGCTGGGGGAGGCTTCTGAGGGAGCAGGAAGTAGCGACTCCCACGCAGCCCATGGTCTTTTTCCGAGGCCCAGACACGCTGTACCAGGTGGCTGCCTTTGCTGGGAGCCACCTTGCTTCTCACAGCCCCCTCTCTGCTCACATCCTGTTTCCACCCCTCTGACACCACCGGGCCCCAGCCCTGGGCCTCCACCCCCACCTCCTGGGTTTTCGCGTGGCCTTCCCTGGGCCGCTCTCGGGGCACAGGCCTCTTATTTTTAGCTCCTTGGGGGCTGAAGGAATTTACACCTGAGTCTGCTTTCCTGAAGGGACAGATGGTCTCAAATGTGTCAAATGTGGTCTCTCGGGACAGCCTCAGCTTAGGCCGGTGCTAAGGTGGAGGGGAAGGAGGGGGAGTGGTCAAGGAGGGGTCCGGAGGCTGGACTCCAAGCCTGGTTCTGCCACCAACACGCTGCGTGACCTCGGCAAGGAGGGTACGTGAGCTGAGCCCCCCTTTCCTCAGCTACCGAGGGGGAACCCTGAGAAGGTGGTCTCAGCAGGATGAGCCCCAATAAGGGCACCCACAGGACGGGCCAGGAGGCCCTCGAGACCCCCAAGTCAGGGTAAAAGAGGGGTCCCTGGGGACAGGAACCTCACCCACCCCGAACATTTTTATCACACATTTGTTATTTTCCCTAATTGGTCCAGAAATCCACACTGTAGGAAACTTGAAACAAACAGGGAAGAAGGGAGAAATCAGTAACACGGTGCCCATAACGCACCTCAGCTCATGTTTGGAGTCACTTGTCCCTTGTGTATGAGCCCTTTGCAATGCACTGAGTACCACAGTGCAAGATGGGAAATCCCCTACTGAAAACAAAAGGCTGCTGCTAGCCCAGTGGGGACGGCAGGGAGGCCTGGGTAGTGTCCACTGGCCCTCCTCAGGCATCACGGAGGGACCCCAGGCCCTCTCCTCCTTTCCTTCTTTTTTTTTTTTTTTTGAGACAGAGTCTCTCTTTGTTGCCCAGGCTAGAGTGAGTGCCATGGCATCAGCCTAGCTCACAGCGACCTCAAACTCCTGGGCTCAAGCAATCCTGCTGCCTCAGCCTCCCGAGTAGCAGGGACTACAGGCATGCGCCACCATGCCCGGCTAATTTTTTTCTATATATATTAGTTTGCCAATTAATTTCTTTCTATTTATAGTAGAAACGGGGGTCTCACTCTTGCTCAGGCTGGTTTTGAACTCCTGATCTTGAGCAATCCGCCCGCCTCGGCCTCCCAGAGTGCTAGGATTACAGGTGTGAGCCACCACGCCCGGCCCTTCCCGTCCTTCTTATCAGCTCCTCCACCAGCCCTCCATGGCAGCAGACCCCCCCAGGCCCTGTGCTCTTCCCACCCCCCTCAAGGCAGGTTCAGGGGCGAGGCTAGAAGCCCAGGGGCACTGGAAGGACATGACTGGGGTTTACCTGTCTGGAGACTTCCTCCCTACCTGAACTCCTCAGCCCTCCAGCACGTGGGCTGAGGTAATAAAAAGCCCTGTGCTATTTTCTTGCTCTCTTCCTCTGCCATGTTGGTGGAGAAGAGCTTGTGTTCTCCAGGCAGTGCAGCTGCGTGACAGCCAGTCTGCCTTATCTGGAAGGTTCCACACTTTTTTCCCACTGGTCAAAATCTACTTTGTGTGGCCTTATTCCATCCCCACCAACTTCCACCTTACTTTTAGGTATATTAAATCCTATTAAATGGTGGTCGCCACCCCACCACCACCCAGATCCTCGGCTTCTCCTCTACCTTCAGGAGGTTAGCCATATGCAGCCTGCTCACCCCATTCCCATGGGCCCTGGGCAGTGACGGCTCTCACCTACCTGGCCTCTGGTCCAGCACCTCTAGGACATCCAACTTTTCCCAGGTAGAGGGGCGGCCACTACTGACTAATTCTGATGGCCATTGCTGTAAGAGCCTCGGCCTCCATCATTCTACCCTGGTCTGCACCAACTCCAGAAGGGCAGAGAGGATGAAGGAAAACCCCTACTATCACATCTCCACACAGTGTTACAGCCACATACTCTGCTTCCTGGTCATATTCTTACTTATGGTAATGTATGCACGTATTACAATGTCTAAAGCACCTACCCACAGTGACCCAAGACTCTTGCTTTCGTTTTTCTAATTTTTCACTTCCTGTAGCCTCCATAAAAATAATGGCCCCCAAAGGTCAAGTTACCTGGAGTTAGAACCTGGCTGCCCAGCTGACTTTTATGCCCAAGGTAATAACTTCTATGCCTGAGGTTTAACGTCTATACCCAAGGCCTCCCCAACTCCCTGGCAGCTGGACGATGGGCCTTAGTAGGGGAAGGGTCTGGCTGGACCTTTTTGATGGGGTGGACAGAAACCCAAGACCCTGAGAGGAAAAAGGGCACAGCCCATCAGACCATGGCAGCAGGCCTGGATGGAACCAATGTTCAAGGTTCAAATGAAAGGATGGACTTGGACTTTGGACTTTCTGGGCCTTGGACTTCGGAGGAAAAAAGGGGTACAACCCCAGTTCCTTCTACCGAACACTGACAATAGGCCAAGCATGGAGCGGGAAGCCTCCACGGACCCTCCATCTGAATTCTAACAGACCTGTGAGGCAAACCCTGGCACTGTCCCCATTTCACGACGAGGAAACTGGAGCTGAAGAGGAGCAGAGACTAGACAGACAGACACCCAGGTGTCCTAGCTCCCAGGCCGTTGCCCCTTCCATCTCTGAGTTGTCATCAGAAGAGGGAGAGGGGCCTGCAGCCCTAAGGAGCTGGGGGTCTTTGGCAGAAGGCAGA
This sequence comes from Mirza zaza, assembly GCA_008750895.1. Taxonomy (NCBI): domain Eukaryota; kingdom Metazoa; phylum Chordata; class Mammalia; order Primates; family Cheirogaleidae; genus Mirza; species Mirza zaza. The sequence goes on from VSMD01034177.1 coordinate 8,857, forward strand.
GGGTGAGTCTTGGCCTCACCCTGGAGGCAGTTCCAGGGTGACTGAGGCTAACTACCGAGGCTGTGCTATCAGCCAGTGCTGGCTTCCTGGCCAGGCCTGCTCCTGGCTTGCTGTGTGATCCTGCATAACAGATTTTGCCTCTCTGGGCCTCAGTTTCCCTGTGTGTGAAACAGGGTCACAGACAACTGCCTAAGGATATTGAGGGAACACAAGAAGCAAATGCTAGACCGGGCCAGCACACCATGGGCTCAGCCAGCCCTGGCTGTTGTCCCTGAGGGACGGGAGCAAAGCAAGTGGTGGACGGGCACGGGCCCAGTAAACCCCGGCAGGCAAGTGCATGGCGTGAGACCTGGGAATCCCAGCCACCAAGAGGCTCTGTTCCTGTGGCAGAGATGCCTTGTCACTGCTAGGGCTGGCCCTGCCCTTGGCCCAGGCACCAGGGCAGTTGCTGGCATCCCTAGAAGAATGAATGGGGCTCAGTGTGGTGGCTCGGCTGAGCCCAGAGCTCCTTTGTACTGCCCGGAGGGGACCTTGGGAGTGCGGCTGGGGATCTGTGGTGGGTGGCCGTCCCACAGGCCCTCCTCAGCCTGCCTGCAGGGCAGCCCAGCCCAGGAAAGCACTCAGGTGTTGAGGGCTGCAGCCCACGTCCTGCAGCCCTCAACACCTGAGTGCTTTCCTGCCTCCAGACTTTACTTAGGCTGAACCCACACCCGGGATGCCACTCGCTTCCCTCCACTCATCAGTCTTGTGCCTCCTTCAAGTCAAGATCCTTGCTCTTAACCACGGCACTCTCATGGCTATCATGTCTGTCTGGATTCCCTGCCAAATCTGGAACCCCCTTCCAACACTGACATCTGGAAAAAAAAAAAACCCTAACACTGACTCAGCCCAGCTGTATCCAGACGGCAGAAAACCGCCAAACAGCCCAGTTCCTGCCCCTCACACTAGGGGGCCCCTGACTCCCTGGTGCCACTCCCACCCCTCTGCTGCCCGGCAGTGTGCAAGCTGTGTTTACAGACGGTAAACAAGGATGGAAAAAACAAGGTTGGATCCCGACCTCACAAGATTTCCCCAATAGAGTAAATATCTAAACGTACAACTATCAAACTAAGGGATGAACACACAGAAGGAACTTTTTTTCTTTTTTACCTTGAGGGAGTACAAATTTTAAAAGCACAAATTATAGCTGAGTAAAACGATGGGTTTGATGACATGAAAAATTAAAGCTCTCGATTCAATCAACAACACCAGAGACAAAGTTAACAAATGGGTGATAGATTGGGAGAAAATGTTTGTAATGTCTAAAACCAACAAAAAAGCACTGGTCTGATGGTAATGGGTTATCAGAACTTACTAACATGAGTGTCACTAAAGTTAATATACAACCCCCCACTGCTAAATTGGACTGGCTTTTAAATACATAAATAAATAATAAAACTGACAAAAGTTATTGTACATATATTTAATTTCATAAGTAAAATAAACTATTAAGGAATCCTACTTTGGCATATAAAAGGAATTTTTAAAAATCAAGACGAAAACTAGAGGAATTACAGATAATATCAATAGAAAAGTGGATATAACCATAACAGGCAATTTGTGTAAAAGAAATACAAATGGTTAACAAGTATGTAAAGAAATACTTAAACTCCTAGTAATTAGAGAAATCAAAACTAAAACTATGAAATATCCCTTTTATGCTATCCAGATTGACAAAAAAAATAAGTAAAAATAAAAAGTAAAAGTCAGATAATACCAGGTGTTGGTAAGGATGGAGGAAAAGCAATGTGGCAGTACTAAGTCAAACAAAAAGCACACTAGCCACTTCCATGTTAGCAAAATCTTTCTGTCTCTTTACTATTAAAAACTATAAAATGTGTAGAAGAAAAGTATAGGAGAACATATTTATATCCTTGAATTAGACAAAGCTTTCTTAGAACACAAAAGGCACAAAATATAAAAGAAAAAATTGATAAATTAGACTTTATCAAAATTAAAAACTTGCTGTTTGAAAGACACCAAAAAAAAAAAAAAAAAGGCAAGCCACAGATGGGGAAGAAAATGTTACCAATTCATATATCATACAAAGGACATGTGTCCAAAGTATATAAATATACAACTCAACAACAAAATGAAAAATAATTCAATTTTTAAATGGACACAGGACTTAAATAGACATTCCCCCAAAGAAGAGATACAAATGGCCAATGAGCACTTGAAAAGATGCTTGACATCATTAGTCACTAGGGAAATGCAAATCAAAACCACAGTGAGATACCGCTATACACACACAGGATGGCTAGAATAAAGAAACAACAAGTATTGTTGAGGATCTGGAGAAACTGCAACCCTCACAAGTCGCTGGTGTGAATGTAAAATGGCACAGCTGCTTTAGAAAACAATTTGGTGGTTCCTCAAAAAGTGAAGCATAGAGGAACTATATGATTCAGCATTTCTACTCCTAGTTATATCCAAGAGAATTACAAACATATGTCTACACAAGAAATGTGTACATAAATATTCATAATATTATTTGTCATAGCCAAAAGGTGGAAAACAACCCAAAAGCCTAGCAACTAATGAATGAATAAATGAAATGTGGTATATCCATACAGCGGAATATTATTCAGCCATAAAAAAGAATGGAGTACTGACAGATGCTATAATGATTGATAAACCATGAAAAAATCATGCTAAGTGAAAGGTTCCAGTCACTAAAAACCATATTATTATGTGACTTATTCATATGAAATGTCCAGAATAGGCAAATCCATAGAGACAGACAGTAGGTTAGTGCTTGCCAGGGGCTGGGAAGAAAAGGGAGTAACTGCTAATAGATCTGGGATTGGGGGTGGGCAGGGCGGGTAATGGAAATGTTTTGGAATAAGATAGTGTTGATGGTCGTATAACTTTATAAATATGCTTAAAACCATTGAATTGTATACTTTAAAGGATGGATTTTATGGTCATGAATTATATGTTAATTTTTAAAAAGAGGAGAAAAGGTCCAGGCACAGTGACTCATACCTGTAATCCTTGGGTGGCCAAGGTGCTAGGATTGCTAATGAGACTGATCATAACAAGTTTTGGCAAGCAGATGGAGCAACTGGAACTCTCATACACTGCTAATGGGAATATAAAATGGTACAAACACTTTGGAAAACAGTTTGGCAGTTAAAAATACTTAAACAGGCCGGGCGCGGTGGCTCAAGCCTGTAATCCTAGCTCTCTGGGAGGCCGAGGTGGGCGGATCGTTTGAGCTCAGGAGTTCGAGACCAGCCTGAGCAAGAGCGAGACCCCATCTCTACTATAAATAGAAACAAATTAATTGGCCAACTAATATATATAGAAAAAATGAGCCGGGCATGGTGGCACATGCCTGTAGTCCCAGCTACTTGGGAGGCTGAGGCAGCAGGATTGCTTGAGCCCAGGAGTTTGAGGTTGCTGTGAGCTAGGCTGACGCTACGGCACTCACTCTAGCCTGGGCAATAAAGTGAGACTCTGTCTCAAAAATAAATAAATAAATAAATAAATAAATAAATAAATAAAATTTAAACATACTCCTACCATGACCTAGCCATTTCATTCCTAGGTATTTACCTTTATTTTTTTTTATTTTTTTATTTTATTTTATTTTATTTTTTTTTGAGACAGAGTTTCACTTTATTGCCCAGGCTAGAGTGAGTGCCGTAGCGTCAGCCTAGCTCACAGCAACCTCAAACTCCTGGGCTCAAGCAATCCTGCTGCCTCAGCCTCCCAAGTAGCTGGGACTACAGGCATG